>JARKHS020017903.1:0-17910 GCA_030143305.2 Amblyomma americanum | reverse complement strand
TCCTCCAATAAAAAAGAGGCCTGAAGAGGCAGCTCTTAAGGAATGCGATTGCGAGAATGCCCATGAATGTATTGGCATAATTAGGACCTGCTTTAGTGCCCATTGATGTGCACTTTGGACAGCACCGTCTTCGCTTTGCAATATATATATATATATATATATATATATATATATATATATATATATATATATATATATATATATATATATATATATATATATATATATATATATATATATATATATATATATATTGTAACGACGAAGAATTTGCCCTTGCGGCAGCGGGATAGGCTAACAACAACAACAACGATGAGCGCGTGCTTCGGGTTGATGCTGCTGGAACCGCTGATTGTATGTCTACGCCGTTCTGCGCTTGGTGCTTTGTGCACGAAAAACTCATTGCAAGTGTTGCAGGTGGACTCTGATCCAGATCTAGTGCTGCGAAACGGCAGCGTTACAACAGAAATGCCGGATGACACCGCACTGCCTCCACCGCCAGCCCCTGTTATCTGCGCCGGCATGCCGCCGCAGCGGGACCCAGTTGTCTTCAGCGGCAGCGGTGACAATGAGGTCGAGGACTGGCTGGCGTCGTACGAGAGGCGTCCTACGTAAGCACGCACAACCGCTGGGACGACACAATGAGGCGAAATAACGTCATCTTCTACCTCGTTGGCGTCGCCAACCTCTGGTTCCGCAACCGTTAAGCAGACATCACCACCTGGTCGGCTTTCGAGACGAATTTCGCCAAGGTATTTGGCCGTCCTGGTCTGGGCTAGCTGTGTGCTGAACAGCGCTTGCGTGTGCTGAACAGCGCTTGCGTGGCAGTAGGTGGGTAAGACGTTCATCAACATGGAAGACGGAAGACGTGTAAGATGTGGTGATCCTGTGCAAGAGCGTCAACTCTCAAATGTCTGAGGCCTCTAAAATCAGGCACATTATGAAAGGAATCGACCAGGACGCCTTTCAAATGCTTCTCGCAAGCCTGCCGGACACCGTTGCCTCCTTCATCGCCTTGTGCCAGAGCTACGAGGAGCTCCGCAAGCAACGCGTCCTCGCTCGTCATCCTATACGACAGGCCGAGGTACTATTTGCTGATGCCGTGGTCGCAGGAGAGACCCAGTTCGAGGTAAAACGGTTCATCCTTGAAGATGTGGCACGTCAATTCGCGCTCGTGCATGGGGCTCCAGCTCTGTCCTCAGCACTTCCTCCGGCCTTTCAGCAGACCATCCAGGCACAGGTGGCGGACGTACGCCCTGCATACCGCGGATGCCGTGCCACCCGTTCCTCAGCAGGGGGTGGCTGCCCCGCTTACTCACGCCGCTGTCCTGTCCCTCGGGCAATTTCTCCGACGCCACTGCAGCACCGCCGCCCTTGGCACCGCGACCTGTTTGGTCGTATTGGACTCTTGCACCGCGATCGTTGCCGCACATGACGCCGGCGCCCCTTCTCTACGGTCGCCCATGGCACACTCGGACAACAGGCCATTTTGTTTTGCATATGTCATTGCTGGACGTGCCGCTCGCTACTGCCGCAGTCAGCCTTATCCGCCTACTGATGTCATGTCCGTTTTGACCTCTTCACGACAACCTACAAAGACCTCCGGCAGATGTATTTGGTTTCTATGTAATGTTATCTAGCCTTGCTGTTGCTTTCGTTTGGATTTGTAGAAGTGAGTTCCGCTGTTGTTTTCTGTTCTTTTTGTTTTCTGTTGTTTTCGTTTACGAGTACTATGTCTGTATCATATTAAATATGTATGCATATGTTTGCATATCAAGAATATGTTACGTGTTGCCGCCACTCTGCCAAAATAAGGGATTGTGGACCCGTCAAGCTGTCCATGGACAGCTTTTTTCTACAATTTCCCCATCTGTATTTGATGGCAAATAAAGATTTCATTTCATTTCATCTCCATACGGATCTTGCACGCAGGACTACCGCATGCAGCCTTGTCCGCCACCATTTTTTTTCACAAATGACTGTCAGTCTGCAGCGCTGTGCCGCTCCCCTTCTCTGCAGAGCCGTTCCAGCTCCCCGATGCGCCGCCGCGCCAGCCCCAACGAAGCGGAAAACTAGTGAGCGCAGTTCCCGAGGACAGAGCGGCGCCTTTGGTGATCTTTACAAGGCCTCTGATATCCCCCGCTAACGTCGTTGATATGGTCGTAGGCGGTGTTGCGACGTGTGCCCTAATTGGCACCGGAGCAGCTGTATCAGTTATGGACGCGAAATTTTGCCGCCGAGTCAGGAAAGTTTGGACGCCACTTTCTGGAATTTTGCTCCGTACTGCTGACTCCTAGCAAATTCAGCCGCTCGCCGCTTGCGCTGCACAAGTGGTTATTCAAGACGTGATGTACACAACTGAGTTCGTTGTACTCTCCTCCTCCTCGCATGACCTCATTCTTGGGTGGGAGTTTCTGTCGGAACACTGTGCTGTGGTCGACTGCGCCCATGTTGAAGTCACTCTCTCTGTCCTACCCGACGGCTCCGGAGCCGAAACTCCTGAATATCCGGACAAACTTCTTCTTTCCCATGATGTTGAGCTTCCTGCTTCCTTGTCCGTTGTAGTCTCCCTGTCGTGTTTCTTTGCAGCCGATCCACCCGACGTACCTGTACCCTTTACGCCCTCAGAATTGTTCGCTCGCCGCAGGAACCTACCGCTTCCCTTCGGTGTCCTCACGGTGACCTCCGGAAAAACAACCATGCTCATCAGCAATCATTTACCCTCTCCTGTGGCTCTGCTGCGTGGTGAATGCATTGGATACGAAGCATCGGCTGAACTCCTACAAGAAGTCGACGACATCGAAGCCACTTCTGCACCGTTGCTCGATGCTCTCACCCCGGCTCTGTTGTCCCACCGACCACACTCTGATGTCGTGTACAGTGCTATCGATCGAGACCTTCATTAGTCGTGCCGTGAACAGCAGTTCGCCCTTTTGTGCGAATTTCGTTCGTCTTTTAATGCGTGCACACTCCACTCGGCCGTGTCTCAGCTATCAGACTTACCGTCGATACTGATACCCATCCTCCTCTGCGCCAGCGACCATATCGCGTGTCAGCTCCGAAGCGTCGCGTCATCACGAGCATGTGAGCGACATGTTAGAGCGCGGGATGATACAGCCATCGAAGAGCACATGGTCTTCACCGGTCGTGCTCGTTCGAAATAAAAACGGCTGTATCAGATCTTGCGTAGATTTTTGATGGCTGAACACTGTAACCCGAAAGACGTCCATCCTTTGCACGCATAGATGACGTTCTCGGTTGCCTACAAGGAGCAGAATTTTGCGTCGCTCGATCTGCGACCTGGATATCGACCAATACCCATGGCCGAAGCTGACCGCGAAAAAACAAAATTCGTCACGCCTGATGGGTTGTATCAGTTTAACGTAATGCCATTTGGACATTGCAGTGCCCCTGCTGCATTCGAAACAATGATAGATAACGTCCTACATGGCCTACGCTGGAAGACGTGTCTCTGCTACATTGACGACGTCGTCGTGTTTTCACCTGACTTCTCGACAAGTCTGACTCGTGTGCGCAAAGTGCTGACGTGCCTCACCACCGCAGGGCTGCAATTGAATTTGAAAAAAATGCCATTTTAAGCCCGTCAACTGCCCATCCTCGGTCACGTCCTGTTTAAATATGGCATTCTTCCGGATCCCGCTAAACATCGTGCGGTTGCCGATTTTCCTAAGCCGTCTACGCGCAGACAACTGCGGAGCTTCATCAGTCTATGCTCATAATTTGGGCGCTTCATCCGGAATTTCGCCACCATCATTTCAATTTTGACGAAACATCAAGCCAAAAATTCCTTGTCGTCATGGTGGTCCAAATGTGACGGTGCTTTAGCTGCACTGCGCCGGCTAATTACTTCACCGCCCATTCTTCGTCTTTGCGACCCGAACGCTCCAACCGAGGTCCACACGGATGCTAGTGGCACCGGCAATGGTGCTGTGCTTGCACCACGGAAGCCTGGATTTTATGAATATGTTGTCACCTATGCCAGCCGCATGCTGTCTAAAGCCGAGATCAATTACTACGTGTCCGGAAAAGAATGTTTGGCCATTTTGTGGGCAAAGCCAAATTTAGACCGTGCCTGTACGGTCGCCCGTTCGACGTAGTCACCGACACATATTGCTTTATGCTACCTGTCGTTCATGAAGGAACCATCCGGCCGACTTTGTCGTTGGGCACTGCGACTTCAGAAGAACGACATTCGAGTCATCTACCGTTCCTAACGCAAGCACTCTGACGCCGACGCCCTTTCACGGTCACCGCTACTTGGCGACAATGCGACCCTCTCTACCATTGACCCCATGTTTTCTTCATTACGCCCTCCAAACATGCTTCTGGAGCAGCGTAAAGACGCCTGGATAACCTCTTTCGTGCACCTCCTTTCCGGCTGCACTACTCCAGTACCCTCCCGCTCGTTTCGTCGTCAAGCCCGCCACTTCACTCTGCAAGACGGTCTCCTTTATTCCGAAATTACATGCCAGATGGTCGAAGATGGCTACTTGTCATACCTCGCCGCTTAAGCGCTGAAGTCTGCGCATAATTTCATGCAGAACCCCAGAACGCTCATGCTGGTCTCATAAAAACATATACGCGCCTTCGCCACTGGTGGTACTGGCGCGGCCTGTACACCTTTATACGAAAGGACCTTCGCTCATGCCTTGACTGCCAACGCCGCAAGTCACCACCGCAGCGCCTTTTCGGACCATTGCAGCCTTTACCTTGCCCTGCTCGTCCGTTTGATCGTGTGGGCATCGACCTTAATGGGCTTAATGGGCCTTTGCGGCCTTCTACTTCTGGTCACCGCTGAATTGTCACCGGCGTCGACCATCTTACGCGCTATGCCTAGACGTCCGCTCTTTCGGCGGCTACAGCCAGAGAAGTAGCTTTCTTCATTCTTCGTCACATCGTTCTTTGCCACGGTGCTCTCCGCGAGCTTCTTAGCGACCGCAACCGCGTGTTCTTATGAGAAGTTGTCCAGGCGATCCTACAAGGATGCTGCGTAGTTCACAGAACCAGCACGGCGTACCATCCTGAGTGAAATGGGGGTCCCGAAAGGTTTAATCGGCCGCCCGGTGACACGCTCTCGATGTATGTCACTCCCGACCACTCTGACTGGAACCTCGTACTCCCATTTGTCACTTATAATAAACTGCACACGACCAACCAAAAAACTTTAATTTTAACCCAACGTTTCGAAGCCGACTCGGCTCCTTCATCAGGGGTGACTGAGGGTAGTAGCTAGCTTCTTTAAGTATGGAGGGGAGGAGAGGGTCAAAGAAACGAAAGCTGTAATGCGAAAGGCGTGGGGTAGGGGGACGAAGGAAGGTGGGGTTAAGGGTGTTAGTCACGTTGTCGCAGTGTGAGGAGGCGGTAAATGGCGACATTTTTTTGTTGAGTTGAAGAGCTAAGTTCCTGGGCATATACTGGGGGCAGGTTTCCTTTTTTCTGCGGTTGATTTTGTTCGGAGTGGTTTGATAGAATCAACTTCGAAGAAACACGCATCCTCGGAACCAAATCAAATTACCACAAAGAGCTTCTTCTGGAATCCTGGCCCATCCAAACCACCGAACAACATCAAACGCACAAAACAAAACCTTTCACCAGTATATGCCTAGGGACTTCGCTCTTCGACTCAACGAAAAAAAGTTGCCATTGACCGCCTCCCCACAGTGCGACAACGTGACTAATAGCCTTAAGCCCCCGCCCCCCCACTCTTCCTCCCCCTCCCTCACGCCTTTCGCATTAGAGCTTGCGTTCCTTTCACCCCCTCCTCACCTCCATACTTAAAGACGTCAGCTACTGCCCTCAGTCCGCGCTGATAAAGGAGCGTAGTCGGCTTCGAAACGTTGGGTTAACATTAACCGGCAAATCTGTCAAAACGTTTAGTTTTCAGTCCATTTGTTACATACGCCCATAATACTGCCGTCCAGTCTGCTAGTGGGTTTTCGTCATTCTTCCTCCTTTACGGACGCGAACCTACCTGCCTGGTTGACACCATTCTCCTCTAGCATCGTGATGCCTCCTGCTGCTCGCCTGCTTCTGAAATCGCCCAGTATGCCGAAGAACACCGCTAACTAGCCCGATCCCTCACGTCTGACGATCAACATCCACAGAAAGAACGCCGTGATTCTGGTCAACCCTTTACCCGCCTACCTGCCGGCTTCCTTGTTTGGCTCTGGATTCCTTTAGGCCCTCCTGGCCTGTCGTCAACGTTACTCGCTAAGACCTTAACATGATTATCTTGGTTTCTTTCATGCTCCTCAACTGAGCCGGAGTACCCGGGTGCGAACCCGACCGCGGCGGCCGCGTTTCGGTGGAAGAGAAACTCAGAAGGCGCCCGTGTGCTATGCGATGCCAGCGCTCGCGAAAGATCTCCAGGTGACCGAAATTACTCGGTAGACCTGCACGACACCCTTCCTTCCTTCCTTCCTTCCTTCCTTCCTTCCTTCCTTCCTTCCTTCCTTCCTTCCTTCCTTCCTTCCTTCCTTCCTTCCTTCCTTCCTTCCTTCCTTCCTTCCTTCCTTCCGGCACGGTTCGGGAGTTTACCGAGGTAAGTGAAGGCGCGCTCACACTAGCGGGAAGCTTCCCGCAGCGGCACAGCGTCAACGTCGACGCTGCCTCGCAGCTCCTCAGAATGACGCTCACACTGCGCGCGTTTTCTCGCTGCGGTTGTCTTGGAATGTGGAGAGAGGAGGCGCTGAGGGAGGACCCGAAGGAGCAGAAAGAGAAGGGGATAGTCACGTGACATCAGAGAAGACTGGAAAGCGCACCCTTTTCTCGCGTCGTCGTCTTGATCGTCTGCTAGCTCCCCTCCCGTCGCCCTTTTTGTCTCGAGGATGACTGGTTCGAGCGATGAGCTGTTGGCTACGGTAAACGTACTTATTACTTGTGTGTTCGCTGCTTCTGCACCGTCGCTTCTGCACCGTCTCAAGTCGCATGTTCATGCTGGCAAAGCAGCCGCCGAGTGCCCGGCCGGGCGGACGGCCGGACGCGCGCAGCCTCCGCCTCCGCCGACGGGGTCACTGAACTGGGACCGACGTCACGGTTCACGGTCGGCGACCATTGGCTGTTCTCGTCAGCGGCACGGGAAAAATAGGTACCGAACCCATCGATCTGTGGGACGGCACAGCAGGCTGTCCGCGGGAGAAAAACCGGCTTGTGCGGGAAGCGGCACGCGGAAAACGTCCTGCGTTGCGCGCTTTCCCGCTAATGTGAGCGCGCCTTAAGACAGTTACTGCGTCATTTCGCTTCCTCAAAACCAATGAAAACCAATTTAATGCTTTGCTTTTTGCAAACTGACGCTGCATCTTGCACTGCAAAAAAAGTCCATACCTATAACGTAGACTTTCTACGCTTTAAAAATGGAACCATTTTTGCTTTGGATGAAATGTAGGAAATGACCGTACTTCAGATCAGTAATGAAAGAAACGTCCGTTTTCCGCCATAGTCTTTGCAGGAAAAAACCATAGACAATCTATTTGATGGATCAAAACTTAACACGACACGATGGTTGACCCGAGCGGCGTTGTGTACCGCCAAACGCATTAATAACTTGCTTAAAGGCAGCAAAAACAGAACAAAGATGCTCATGATGTGACGCCACTTTTACACAATGAACCGTTCGCCCCCGGAATATTGGCGCCACATGACGTCCTATTTCTTATCCGTAAGTTCACTCTTGACCAACGATGTCCGAAAACTAGCATGGCGAATTGCCGTGACCATGTCTAATGATATTAGCCACATGTGCAAAGATGAAGGTCCGAGGAGGGGTGATAATCGGATTAGACCCAAGTAACGCATATTCTTGCTTCAACACTGAGTGGTGTTTCAACGTTCAGTGATTGTTACAAACTGTGAGCAGCATTAAATAACAAATTCCTACATTTGCTATAATGTTAAAAGAAGAACGTTGACTTCATAAACTTCACCACGTTGCTAGCTACATGACAGGGTCCCGTTTAATAAAAATATTACGGCAACATTTGCTTTTTGTGAAAAGTACAACGTTATGAGGTCAACAGTTAGATAACATTTCGACACAGACAACGGTGAGACAACTTCACCAAATTAAAATTGAACACCCGCTCAAAATACATTGCATACTTGATGAAAGTGCGCAAGTTTAAAGCACAATTTCCATCTGCCGTTTGGTAAGGAAACGAGCCACTGAGAAAACGAGAAGCATGGGCAAACAAACAAATCTCTGAGCGCAGTGCAATGTAGCAGTCACATCTTTGCTACACAGTCATATATCAAAAATGTTAACTCCTTCATGGATAACAAAAGCCCAGGCTCAGCAATAATTGGCACGCTTGTTTGCAACAAATTCTAATGTTTAATTTAGAAGGTGCTTATTGCCGCCAATTCATGCCTGCTCTTCCTGAAAATAAATGAAACGCTGCCAAAAAGCAGCGAGCAGCCATAATCTCTGCAGGGACAAGGAGGACGTGTAGCGTCTTTGCTGTTCGTTTATCCTGGGTAGAAAATAATAGCAGATTGTTTTCCTGGAAACTACTCTGAAAACATGAATTTCATATCAGTCCTTCTATACATCGAGAATAGAATCCAGAACATAGACCGTAACGATGAATAGGTACACCTAGGAACTTCTCACTAACGTAATGCTAGTATTGATGAGCTCACGACTAAACGAAAACGTTTCATTCCGTAAGCAGCGTGCCGAAAACTACCTAAATGTTTACAGCGAGCAAGATTTTGGTGCTGCTTACCAAACGTTTTAATGAAAAATTAGAGCATAGAAGTACGGCCATCAAACAGCATGTTATGAAATGTCACACCGCATAACATTTAGTGTCCGCTGCAGTCAAACAACCCATGTCATACTAAAGCAAGTCAGGCAGAAAGCAGCAATTTGATCATATCCTATTGCATGTCGCTACAGGTTTGCATAAAATAGTTAAATTAGTGAACTTTACAAGTCACAACTACCTAACTCGCCAGTGGCTGGGCGCATGACCTAATGTTAGTGCTTTTGCATTAAAAGGATCTGAGCAGGAGGAAATGATGACAGCCGTCACTTGCGACAAGGGGCACGTGCCCCTTGGCGCGGTGTGAGCCTTTGACGTCCCCACAAATACAACACCGCTGTAGGTGGCAGCCTATCCTCAGGACTGTGAGAAAGCTGCCCACCGTGCCCATCATCGGTCGCGAGACGTAGCTATAGTCGGGTACAACTTAAGAAGGCAGCGGCATTTGCCCCTCAAAGGCGGATGCACACGAGCCACCGCCAATAGGCGCGCACTTCAGGTGACGTCATGAGCCGGACGGCCGGTGACCCCGCCGACGGAGAACATGCCTCACATGGCCGCCCTCGCTTCGAACTGGGCCGAGTCGCGTCAGCTGTGTGCGTCTCCCTTCGTCAGAGTGAATTCGAATTGTTTGTGGGCGTCTGTCATGTCGGAAATATTATTGCAAGCTTACGATGTACAACTTGTGCCGCGTGCGTTTGTTCTGAGCCGTGAGGCGACGAAAAAAGGTTACAGCGAACATCGGTGACTGCGCTGCGCTGCGCTTCGTCTGGAAACAGGATCCCGCAGCGGCACACCGCTGCAAACAAACATCGTGCGTGTTTGTTCTATGGTTTGCTCCTAAGTGAAGTTACGACGAGGAGAATTTGCCAAAGTATGGTACCTACTGTGAGCGGCGGGTGTGTTAGTGTACTGTGCCCCTGCGTTTCACGTCGGACGTGGCGAAGTGATGGAGTAAAACCATTCTCAGGATAAATGAGAAAAGCATGCGCGGATGAAACCAACCTACGAGTTCCTCAAACAAAAAGATTTGCGGAAGCAACCTCCAACGCAAAGATTTGTTGCTGCCAGCTCAGCGCGCAAATGATCGATCGTTGGCAGCAGTATGATAAGATAGCCGAGCGTCTAGTAGGGCGTCGTTCGAGTGTTGTGTAGCACCGTCGATTGATCACTTTCCACTAGTGCTAACAATCAGTGACTAACACGCGCTGCTTGAGCGAATGTCATTGGATTATTAACGGCCCGGCGTGTGGGAGCAGTGTTTGTTTCCTTAATGTCAGCCTTAGTACTAATATAAAATTATGACCGATACACTGGTGCCTTTACAAAGGAGCTTGGCATGAATTCGCGTCTCTGTATGGCTTAGAATTCTTCACTCACTGCACGCGCCAGCTGTAGAATGCCTGCTGTGACACAATCGCACATCAGTTGTGCTGCCAGCGCTTGACTTGCTTTCCCACAACACAGCTTTGCGCTGCTTTTCGATTGTTATGATATGTTGCTACTAAAACAGTTCCAAGACAGTGAAGGCAACAGAGCCATTATGTACATCAAATAAAAGTACGACAAAGTAGGCAGAGCTGCTTGTGAACTGACTCCTAATACCTCTACTCGCGTCTGCATTAAATGTGTGTGCATGTTTTCTTGCGTGTTTGTTTATATTTGTTATTTTCTCCTTTTTTGCATTTTAGATCTCAGTTTTCGCGCTCGCGTTTGTGTGCATGTGTGTGAATATGTGAGTACTTCTGTGCGTGTATGTGTATATTATTCTTATTTGTGTCCTTTTATTTTTGTGTTTGTTCTTGTAAGCATGCTGCATCCACCTCTTCCTTTACAATTTGATTAACTCGTCTCATTCAAAGCACCAAGTCCTGTGAATAGCAGGGCTGGCCTCTTCGATGTCATTAAATCCTTACATACTTGTCTACCTTGCCTCCTCAGTCTGCTATCTTGCTGTGTTTTCTCCTACTATTCTGACCTTGCTTCTTGTGCTGTTGTCGCAACGTGATTAACCAACTTGCACTAAAGAAACTTCTATCAGATGTGACGACAGAAACATTGACCGATACAAAATGCTAAAAGCATCACGTGGCTTGCGCAATAACTTCGTCTCTTACCCCTGTTAATGTGTTTATGCATCAGTGCATACGGCAGCTCGCCAAGAGTGCACATGAAAGGGTGCCATATTGTGCAACAGCATCTTGCGATGTTGTTGCATTCAGGCTTAATAAATAGATGGTGTCGCTGCCCGTCACATGTGGGTGTACACATAACATTGTGCAGTGGATATCATTTCCTGTCTTGACGCTTTCATCATTACAAATGCAGTTTTCTAGTGAATGGAGTCCAGCAAAGCAGTGCTGTGGGAGCTTTTTCAGCTTTCACCATTTATTACCTCACCAATAGCACTGTCTGAATCTGGCCGACATTTTGCCTACGGCTTGTAATGAACAAAGTGACTCACTAAAACACGTTCAACCTTGCTGAGCATTTTTCCGGTACGTAAATACGACAAAAAAATGCTAGCAAAGTTATTTACGTTAATAATTGTGCTTGCATTCGCGTTAATGCCAGAGTCAGATAAATAAATAAAAATTTTGCTATGACAAGGCTGCGCTTTTCAGTGCATACTGCTAACAGAGCCATAAAGCGTGCTCTGACTACTGTTGAATTTCAACATGGGGCCCGACAAACTCGACGATGGCTGCCTGAATGAGCATTTTGGGCCTCAATAAGCTAATGATGTTTTATATTTATTCTCTTATTCTCATTACTTGTGTGAGCCAGATAACCAAAATAAACAATGCAACCACGTGAATGTGCTTTGGCGTGCAGGCTGCTAACAGTGGCTGTCAGTTTCGTGTTGACTACTGGTTTCGCAGCAGCACTGGCTATGACATGACTGCGATTTCCAGTGCATACTGCTAACAGAGCCATAAAGCGTGCTCTGACTACTGTTATTTCAACATGGGGCCCGTCAAACTCGACGATGGCTGCCTGAATGAACATTTTGGGCCTCAAGAAGCTAATGATGCTTTATATTTATTCTCTTATTCTCATTAGTTGTGTGAGCCAGATAACCAAAATAAACAATGCAACGACATGAATATGCTTTGGCGTGCAAGCTGCTAACAGTGGCTGTAAGTTTCGTGTTGACTACTGGTATCGCAGCAGCACTGGCTATGACATGACTGCGATTTCCAGTGCAGACTGCTAACAGAGCCATAAAGCGTGCTCTGACTACTGGTATTTCAACATGGGGCCCGTCAAACTCGACGATGGCTGGCTGAATGAGCATTTTGGGCTTGAATAAGCTAATGATGCTTTATATTTATTTCCTTATTCTCATTACTTGTGTGAGCCAGATAACCAAAATAAACAATGCAACCACATGAATGTGCTTTGGCGTGCAAGCTGCTAACAGTGGCTGTCAGTTTCGTGTTGACTACTGGTATCGCAGCAGCACTTGCTATGACATGACTGCGGTTTCCAGTGCAGACTGCTAACAGAGCTATAAAGCGTGCCTTGAATACTGTTATTTCAACATGGGGCCCGTCAAACTAGATGGTGGCTGCCTGAATGAGCATTTTGAGCCCGCCAAAGATAACCAGAGTTAACAGTTAGGTTTCATTTCAGATATACCAGCATTCAAACATGTTTCTATGCCACTTCTTAAATCGAGCACAATGTGTGCTGGACGTTGCTTATCAGAATTGAGCTTCTATTATAAGGAATACGCCATAAATGGAACTGCTTATTTATTTAAGAGGTCACGGAATGGATGGTTGTCTGTTGCGAACCAACGGGAAAAATTTTGGTAGCCCTAATAAAGGCTGTTCTTTCGTTAAAAGAATCCGTTATGCTTCGTCGAGTGGCTCAATGCCAGACAGCTTGCAGTCGGAGGCGCTTTCTTCAGTGTCATCTTCACCCAGCTGGATGATGATGTGTTGAGTGTGCTCATTCCCAGACGTGTCAAGTCTGAACTTTGCCTCCAAGTCCATCACGTGCTGAATGCTCTTCGCCCAGTCTTCCGCCGCTACGTGCTTGATTTTCTCCCTCAAGATGGCGTCGACCGTGGACAGCTTGAACTCTCTGTTGTCCGCAGCGATGCCACTTTTGCCCTTGGCCCAAACAAGCTCAAAGGGATTAAATTCGCAGTGGTACGGCGGGAACCTGAGTACAATGCAACCGCCGCTTACAGCTGCAGTGTCTACGATGTAGCTCAGAAAGCGTGACTTTACAGATGCCACCAGCTCAAGCAGCTGCTTCTTTATCATCCTTTCAGCGTAGGTGATCTTCTTGCTTGTGAGCCACTCCTGTACCTTCTCCTTCTTCCAGGCCGTCGTTGGCAATTTCTCTTCTCGCCGGATATGGTAAGGTGCATTGTCTAAAACAATGACGCTACCAGCTGGCAACTTCTGCAGAACGCCATTAAACCAGCCCTCAAAGCGATTGCCGTCCATTTCCTCGTGGTAGTCGCCTGTCTTTTGGCCTCGGAATGCATCCCAGCAGCCGTCGACGAAGCCATCCTCGCTGCCGATGTGCGTGACGATCAGGCGCTGACCTTTCCCAGAAGGTTGTTTTAGACCCGTCGTTAGGCCATTTGCTCGAGCGAACAGGCGTCCGCGCTTCTGCACCACGGTGTCTGTCCACACGATCGACCGAGTGTGTCCCGCCGTCACCCATGTCTCGTCCAGGTAGATCTTTCGGCCTTCCGCTCGGTAGCGCTCCACGTCACGGAGGTAGCGATTCCGCCAATCGGTGATGTCATCCCGGTCGATAAGCAGCGAGTTGAGGCTTCTCCTTTCGTGCTTGAAGCCGATCTCGGCAAGCAGGCGACGCACAGTCCACCGCCTTAGTGATGGGAGTTCCATACGTTCCGAGAACGCGATAGTGATCTTCTCGACCGTCGGTATCTCGTTGCGGCAAAAGAAATTGTGCACACATGACCTCAGCGCGCACAACGTGAAGCTGTCAAACTTCGCGCTGCGTCTTCTCTTCTCCGCATTGCGTGGGCGCTTTCGGGACGGCGTCGTCAGTTTGCCACCCGAAAAATGCGAAGCTTTAACTTCCTCCCTCACCCTGAACACAGTCCTTTTGCTGACACCGAGCATGTCAGCGACAAACTTGCTCGTCTCCTCTACGCTGCGTTCAGGCTCCCTGTTACGCCAAAACGTGTAGCAGTGGAAGATCATGTTGCGTGAATCGCTGTTCAGGATGCGGCCGCTCTTGCTCTTGCCGAGGCTCCTTGGTGGTGTGATCATCGATGCGACACAAGGCTCGTTCGGCAACAAAGGCTCGCGTTCCGATGTCACCTCGCTGGGCTCCATGGCCGAAAAGAGGTACGGAATGCCGTGCGCGAACGTGCGTGAACTCACGAGATTGTAGGTTCGCAACCGCAAAAAAAAGAAACAAGTAGCAATTGAAAAATAAGCCTCACACATTAAAAAAATAAGCTTGTGAAAACACACAAAAAGTACATATGAATCCTATGCTATTGAGCCAGACTGTTTTGTAATTACACGCCCGGTGCCGTCGATCTCGCTCAGTAGCAGACAACGCACAGCGTTGTAGAAGGCACGGAGTTATTTTTCTCTCGCGATCCGGCATGTGCTGAAGCATTTGCATCATGATTGTTTTACTAACCCACTCATCAAGATACACAAATCTTATTTATACAGAGAAATACGCGTTTTAGAAGCAGTCACAATTTTTTGAGCGGGACTATTTCTTTAGTCGCGGAGGCAATTGGCTGCTGCGCTTCGGTCATCTGGGCGGGGCGTCTTCTGTCTTCTAAAGTTGTACCTGACTATAGTTTAGAGCAAACTGTATCTCACAAGCCCTGCAGGTGGCTGTGTGTATAACAGCCTCCTGCCAGAGCAGTGGCGCATCGCTTAACCACTGAGTCACGGGGCCAGGAGTGGTATGGGGATTGCCAGCGATCTACGGATTAGACAAAGACCAATTCCGCCTGCATGGGCAGTAACCCAGTAAGAATTTCGGGTCATATGCTTAAGGCGGAGCTACAACAGACTGAGCACTACCAGGAAAACGTAACACTTTGAAAAGATCTACCGAGGACCGCCTAACAGATCTCAATATTACTGCAATGAAACTTTTTTACGAAAAAAATTGTGCGGACGACAGTGAGAGCACGCAGCGTTTCACTCGCAAATAATATGTTCTCAATTTAGCTGCTATAGTTCCACCGGCGTTGCATTAAACGTTTGTGAAACAGGCTTATGGTGGAAGAGAGCATGCGTGGATGAATCTGATGTAAAGCAAGAACCTTTGGTTTTGTGCTGAGTTGTATTTTCCACCCATCTGATTGTGCCGGACGTTATCCGGTAGCGCCGGTGGTAGTTTAAGAGGATGTCGATTCTAATTCTACTGATGGAGAAGCAAGCGTTCGTTACACTCGAGATAGATTTTTTGTGCTTGTTTCGTTGTTTATGACCCGAAGGCAGACGGAATTAAGCGAAAAGGTAAGGAGCAATGGCAGTGCATAGGAAAGGGCAGGGGGAGGACAATGCTCTAGCTTGGAAAGGCTCCATGTCATTGAAAGGTTTCTGTGCGAGTATTCAGTCGTGGAATTGTTATTTTGAGGAACACATACCTTCCTGCTCGCCCCGAATACATTACTCTGTGGAAGACAGCCTAACTTTGTCGAAAAGCAATGCTGCAGTACGTTATGACTAAAAAAGGGAAGGGATCTCGCATGTGGCGATAAAACGCAGTCTAATGAAATACACGTGGCGTGAAAATTATAAAGAAGCCTCCACACAATAAAAGATCGACGCGTAGCGAAGAGACGCGTCATAATTAACGTGTGCAGTAAAAATCAGTCACATCAAAGTGGTGGACTAAAAATAATATTCAGGAATAAAACAAGGAATTTCTAATTAGTTAAGTGCTGGCGCAAATGCCCTGGACCTAGAACAAGAATCAAGAACTTGGCGCACCTTACCAAATATTTCGCGGCACAATAGACAAAGGCCAGCCAGCAATGTGGTATTGAACTGCGACGAGAAATAGCTGACTGTGTGCATTTTCACAGATTGCCTCTATTTAACAGGCAAAAAAGAACAATAGTTCAGTCGCATGGGATAGTTTGCGCTTACCGCCTGGAAGCAAGCTGGCTCTTAGGAAGCTTTACACAGCTGCTACCCTTTTATAAGCTGCTAATATGGTGCAATCATAAAAAAATATCATTTTATGGTTGCTTTAAAAATCAACGCTGGCCCAAATACACTAAAAAGGCACAAAACAAAACACAATCTTTCTTTTCTAAGCAATTTTATTTCATTTGACATATACGCAGAGAAAGAAGGCGTCACGGCAGAAAACAAAAGTTGGAGGAGCTCCCTTTCAGTAAACAACGGAATCGTGCAAGTAAATTTTTCTTCGCTTTATATCTGTTTATGAAGCTGGTTTCTCCTGTTACGCTGTATTCATCGTAGTGGCAGTTGTGTTGAAAGATGAGTTTGTGCCGGGATACGCATGCCGTTTCTTTATTTCTTGTTTGACTTTTCTTCGAAGACACCTCGTAACATTTGCAGTGGTGTTCTCGATATGGCAAATTTATTCATTCCAGTCCTTGTTCTAGAATGAGCAGTGAGATATAAATTGTTTTTCGGTGTGTAAGGTTATGTTCAACCCTTTTTGACCACTCAAAAAAAATTTAACAGCACAAGCATTTTGTGGTCGTTCTTGTTGGTGAACATAAGTGGGTGAAGATTCTACCTCAGCGGTCCCTAGCCGAGATATTACTTGAGGGGTGCGCATAACAAGGCTAAGGTGTCGCTAAGGTGATACTAAGACTTGGGTGATGGACTCGATTGCTAACTTAAAGCCTGAGGGGTCACTGATGGTGAAATATGATCTGGCAGGTGGCTTGAATCACTGACAGTGCGGACGAAAAACGAATTTTGGTATGTGACTCTGCATGCACTTTGATAATCTTGTTACCTGGTGGCAATGGATGATAAAATCTACCACAAAGAACGAGTCGCGCCATTATACGGCGAAATTCTTGGAAGGTACGGATCGAGCTGTGCTTTTACAGCTGTAATACTCTAACTCTGAAATTAATCAGATATAATATTATCATTGCAGAAACTGCACGGAGAAAAGAGAAAGCGCCGTGTTATCCTGTTTTCAATCAGCGCCGAGTGCTGTCAGATAATAAAACAAAAATCACTAGTGAAATCGTTGACGCCCACGAAATCCAAAAATTCATAGATGAATGCGTAAGCGTTGCCTCAATAGCTCTGTCTGATAAAGAACTACGTTTCATTGATGAGAATAGAAAAACGTGCGCAGCTGGTCTTGTGCCATTGTAGACCTGTGCTCAGGTATTGTCATTATCGCCAATCTGTTTTGTGTATCTGTCTTTTCAATTGAGTATTGGTTGCCACTGTATTTAAGTAGTGGAAATCGCCTCAATAAAGACGAGATGTAAGTTCAGCGCCGTGTCTGCGCACTTGTTTCGTCCTTTGTCCCCTGCGCTGCTGAAAAACAAAACAGATATAATAAGTCTAGTGTCTAGGCCCTCAGTTAATTCAAGTCTCTTGCTTAGGACAGTACGATGAATGTGAAAAATAGAATTAAATATTTTAATTCAGGGTATATGAGGGCCTTGTATGCCAAAAATTTAACAGAACTTGTAGCAAGCGCTCGAATGTGATGCATATAGCCCAATAGCCGGTGTCGCGATTGTTACAACTAACGCCAGTATATGTTAAAACAATTTTTCACTGTCTTCTAAAACATTTAGGGTTATTAGGATAGTATAACTATAGCAGTGAAGTCTGGGAATAGCAACAAATTGTGCCTCGAGACTTACAACTCGAAAGTTTTCCCTTGATAAATCTGCTCCCGTAAAGGCACAATTTCACTAATTTCCAGTCCTTCCTTGCTGGTTGCGATTCCTTTCGTACAAATGGGGATCTTGAGGGTTGGACAAAAGCACTCAAACAAGCGCAGAAAAAGCTACGCAGGAAAATTTCAGCTCGGTCCCCTCACAAAATCCGGACCACCAATTCAATTCAATTCCTTATTTTACCATATACATGGAAGGAGCTCTTGGGCAAAAAGCTGCTCGACGCAGCTTGACTGGGCCCAAGAG
>JARKHS020017902.1:0-102846 GCA_030143305.2 Amblyomma americanum | reverse complement strand
CTAAAGGAATTCAAGACCGCGTATCTGTTTCGTCTGCGAATCCTGAACTGTGTTTAAAAATACAGTGACTACGTTACCCCTCACGACATGTTGAGTCCCACAGTGTTATGACCGAAGGGACGTCCACGCAGTATCTACATATGGCAACGTGCGAAGGAAAAACTGAAGACCGCACGTGGCCTTGCGCAAAGAACGGTTGCTTAATTTCTTTTTTTTTACTGCTTATCGCCATTGATGGAATGAACACATCTTAAAAAATCACCTCGTGCGGCACTACGGCAACAATGCTTTGATTTTTATTGGTATGAAGGCAGCGATATATTTAGACGAGTGCTCACTAAAACGCTAAGTAAAAATGATGTGCGGCCTGTAACACTGGCTGCGCTGTCTATTTCTCAACGGGTACGACAAGCGCACAACTCACGAGAGAACAGCTACGCACACACGCTTATTTTGACACATCCGAGCATTGCAGGATCGCAATGTGAGAAGTACAAGTCCTGCCACCAGTTGCTTTCAAAAGTTCGCGTGAAAGTCACCGCTGTGGCTCATTGTTTGTGGCACTCGGCTGTCGACACAAAAGATGCGGGTTAAATCCCTGCCGCTGCGGTCGAATTTTGATGGAGGCTAAATTCAATGGGCTCGTGTTCTGCGTGATGCGGTTGAGGTCGGCTTCTCGACCTCAGAAAACAAGAAATAATAAAAAGAATAAGAAGTTTTTCTGTTATAAACAATTCTGACAATCCTGTGAGACAGCGAAGCCAAAATCATGATGTTACTGTGGGATGCCATCCTATCGAAGGACCAATCCCAACATAAAACATAACTGTTTTTTAGCGAGGGCAGCGGTCAAGCATACTAACGCAACCCCCGTCTCGGTAGCGTAACTAAAACAGCCGCTCTTCCCAGCCGGACAGCCTGTTTTTGTAGCCGCCGTTGGTGACGCGTGCCTTAGGTTACGCAGCGGTGCCGCTCTGCTTTATCGGTGACGCCGTCCAGCGCTTGGCCGTGTTACGCTGGGCTGAATGATAACAAGGTGGAGGCGGCGCGGAAATGTGCGCAGAGTATGTCGCCACAGTACGATTGCGATGAGTAGTTATACAATAGCGGCACTAAGTGGTTTCTAAATAATTAATAATATTCGTACAGGCACCATTGATGTGCACGTAATATGAGAAATTTATAATCTGAAATGAACCGTTGGAGAGTTTATGGCCTCTGTAGAAGGGTGTCTCATGTGGTTACGACCAGCACGCGGGAGGGTCCATTCTTCAATAAGTTTGCTTCACTAATTATTTGTAAGTTTAATTGTGCCAATGTTCAGCAAACCGTTTCGGGTATACTTGTTCATATTGGAAGCCTCTCGCACATTCAAGCACAGACCGGCAATTGACAAACAGAATCTTTCTACACGATGTACCTGAAAATCGGAGGGGCGGGTGTATTCACGATACTCTTAGACTTCAGAATAGTTAGTGTAAAGAAATTGGTCACCGATGTGCTTACCAAAGTGACGGATAAGCAGATGCATACCTAAATATTTTGATTTTCTAGCTTTATCAGGCATGAAATTTTGCCTCCCAGCAAAGGCTCTTTTCAATTCTCTGTATGCCGCCTTCGAAAACATGACAAGCTGTGACTGTAGTGCACCAAATTGGGCATGTTGTGTTTATGTCTGTGTGGAATTGAGCGGCTTATTTTATCAATGCGAAAGCTTTAGATGGCTGAGTTTCATGGTCATATCTCCAAAAAAGTGTCCGCAAAAAACGGCATCATGTGAATTCACGAATCGACGCTCCACGCGACGACGATGATAACGTCACATCAATAATTATAGCTCATTAACACACCTAATTTTTGCCATTTTTAATTATAGAACATTAGATATTTTTGTAATAATGATGACATCACATGAGTGTAATGTAATACCAGGTCACGTGACAACGATGTAATCTCACTTCAAACCTATTCTGGTGACAACAATGTAATGTGACGTCCAACTAAGTCACGTGACAACGATGTAATATCACCTCACACTAGGTCCCCCCCCCCCCATCCTCCCTCCACCTTCATTTCAAGGTTCTTTGGATCCCGCAAATTACTACTTATGCGTGCATCACTCATTACACAGAGAATGCCCACAACCCGGTCCGCTTTATTGACAATCGGATTGTCCAGCAGGTTAACGCGCCAATTCTCATGTGTGACATACTGCAACCATCATTCAACAACATGCCGTTGACCCTAGAGTTGTTGCCGATGATGATGTTGTTGGTAGTGTGTCTTTACGAGCCCGGGGAAGTCTCAAATTCTGTCACCAAAGTAAAAGTTGTTAGAATATTGTACATATTGTACATTGCCCAGCAACCGTAGACCATAATTTTACGAGAAAACAGCAATACATGCAGCTGATAATTAAGGATGATGATGTTGATGTTCTTGGGTTGTCCAGACCCTTCCTCGTTTCCGCCACTTTCCTCCACGTGGCAATGGTAATTGTTTCGAATCCATTGGAATTCTGCGATGGCTCGGTATGAACGGGCTAGATTACGTCTTCGAACACTGTGCCGACGATTGAAATCACACTGGTCAAAACAACTGGTCTGCAGTGGGCAGCGTGAAGCACTCTCTTTATCAAGACAACCATGGCTCTCCGCTTATATTTCGCGAAATCTTGTTCCGAGGCACCCCCCAGCCCCCGGCCCCAAAAATAAATTGAGCAGCGCATAAATTTTCATACGCTACGCCTGAAGAGAACTCTGGGTACGATTCCGTCAACCAGCTTGAGACAAGCTGCTTTGAGTCAGTCACTTGTTTTGCTTCACATCTAAACTAATCACAGGTTCGCCGGCATCATCGACGTTTCTACCCGGTAGCACCGCGCAAGCACTCTGCGAAGCCCTTTAAGGTGAAAGGTGCATCTCCGCAAAATAGTTAAAGGAAAGATAACGGTGTGGGTGGGCCTGCTCATCTGCAAGGCATTCTGCCAACCTAACAGATACCATCGTAGAAATAAAAAGATAATGATTACAAAGCCAGAAACAAAAATCGCACTCTAAAAACAGGAGTGAACAAAAGTGTGCCCCATTAAACGTTATATTAGAAGTTTTGAAACAGCGACTCAGCAGCACAGCTCCAGGACGTAATCAGTTCCATCATGCACACAAACTAAAAGCAATTCGCTAGGACAGAATCATCCATTCGTTATACATTTACCTTTTTTTACGACCATAACTCCGCGGTGCCGGTACGTTAGCCCCGCGCTGCGATTTCTTGTCACAATATATGTATTTCCGAGAAGTAGCAAGGAGCACGAGACCAAAAAGAGGCTCTACGGAAGAATATAAAACTTAAATTATATTCCCATCTTCTTTCATTACGGAACGGGAATATAAAAAGTAGTGTGAGACTCGAAAGTACGAGACACGCCAAAAAAAGTTTCGACGAAATTGTGCATTTTTTTATGAGTTTGTTTTTTTTGCATCGAATCCGCAGGTGTCCTTGTTAGGTACCGCTTAAATCACAGTCTCGCCTGTGTTGACTACTCCAGTTTCCAACAAGTCAACGTGTTTTGTACAGCAGATCCCCTTTACTCGAGTGCAAGGCAAGAACCATGACGTCATCGTCGGCAGCGACGCGCAGATGGCCCAAGCCTCGCTTTGGGTCATCTGCTCTTTGACGAATTTATTGCGTGCTTGTTGGACTGCTATTGTTCGTTTGAGGCATCAGCTAAAGCCCCCGCGGGTTAAAGTGCGATTTGTGCTTTGCGAGCACCGAGGAGTTTGAGCCGACCGGCAGTCGCCTACGGCTGCTACGCCAGCGGGGGAAGGGAGAGGAGGAATGGTGTGCCGTGACAGCAGCACTCCTTCCAGGAAGACCAGAGAGAGTAGCGTCTTCCTGAAGGCTCGGGCAGAACGGACATTATGGCACAGCACCAAAATGTAAGCGCGGACTGCGGCATCCGGATGTCCAAACAGGGGAATCGCAACACCAAGCGTCATTGCATGAATACTGGGGAGATGCGCTTCAAATCCGCTTCTCAAGTAGCGCTCGTCAGCAATGCAAGAAGTCTCGACCTCAATATTTCGACCTCACTCAACCTAAAACTCACGCGTGAGTTTGAGGTCTGAATTGCTGATCTTAGTCACAGAATTTTAAATCTTCGTCGACCTCACCTCATTCTCACCTCACGATATAAGGTTGAGGCCATTTTTTGGTTGAGGTCGGCCTCTTGGCAAAGTAAGCATGATCTGCGGCCTGTGTACTTCTTGCGCTGTGTACTTCTCCACGGGTTCAATTACCGCATATCTCACGAGACATTTTCTACGCACATACACTTATTTGAGACATCCGAACATTGCGGAATCGCAATGCGAGCAGCTAGGGTCCGGCCACCAGTTGCGTTCAGAAGGGCGCGTGACAGCCACCGCTGTGGCTCATTTTTTTATCGCGCTCTTCAGTTCACACAAAAGGCGCGGGTTCAATCCCTCCTACTGCATTCGAATTTTGATGGAGGCGAAATTCAATAGGCTCGTGTACTGTGTGATGATGGTGGACGTTAAAAAACATCCGCTGGTGGGAGTTTCCAGAGCCCCTTCACTACTGCGTCCCTGATTGGGACCTTAATAAACGACAGTTAACCAGAGCGCGCGACAGAAAGCGAACCTTGTACCAGCAGGTTGTCGCGTTCAGACCAAGCGCAACGGTAAAAATTGCCAGCGAAAATATTTCTACGGCAGCGACTTTTCATATGCAGCTCGCACACGAAATTATTGGTTGTATTCTATAGCATACGTAGCAATCTCCAGTTCTTTACCGCTACAGATAATCAACATTGGTGCTTAAAAGACGAAAGTGCACAGCCATATTGGTGGTAATATAGGTTCCATAATTGTGAAAACTGCACGCTTGCTTGTGCAAGCAGCGAGCTCGCACAAATACCTTTATCTGGTATTTTATTTGCCTTAGCATCTGGTCTAGACGATCCAGGGCCAGCATCTCAGGTTGTTTCAGCCATCACGTATTTTTCTGTGCAGCATTAGCTAATTTCTTCCTCTGCGAGGCATGCTATTCTGCCAGGCGGCGGTTACTAGGTCGTCACAAGTGAGGATATTTCGCCTTTCTCGCTCATCTTTGCAGTCTTCCGAAATCTGTAAAGCTGAGAAAAATTCTAATATGCTTCCAAATTTTCGCCCATTAGAAGAGATTTCGAAGTATCACAGTACGACATGTCGCAGTTGTCATCAGGCTATGAAGAAAGGAAGAAATCATGCACTGCTCGTGAAGACAGGCATCCTCAGCTACGTAGCGACTGCAGCAAAGGAGTCGCGCTCAGTTGTGTATTGCGGGCAATTTTTTTTATACTGAATTCTATTAGAGAATATTGTTACAAGTGGACGAATCATGAACGACGAAGTGGCGGTGCGCTGAACGACGACGACGTTGACAGTTGGTAGCTGGGCGCTCGGTTCTGAGCTGAGTGCTGGCCATCTCAGAGCAGCCGCCAATATAGACTTACCGCCGTAACATTCCCGTAACATCCCAAGTCTCGGTTCTTAGCTCATCCTTTTGCCGTCGCCTCAAAAAAGTTCAGACCCCTGCCGCTTCGCCCACCGTTCGCGTTGCCGATGGCAGCACTGCTGCCGTCACTGGCCTGTGCACTGCCCGCGTCACTCTTGCCGATCGTCACATCCCAGCTTTGTTCACCGTCTTCGAACACTGCCCTCACAATGTGATCCTTGGTCTAGACTTTCTAACCGCTCACTCTGCCCTTATCGACTGCTCCAGCGGCCTTCTGCGATTGGACCTGCCTCTCAGCTCAGCCGACACACCCTCAAGCTCCACGCCCCGCCTTCGCTCCACCGAGTACGCTCGCCTGCCCCCCGACTCTGCCGTTTATCTGCCTATGTCCCCATTTCCTGCGATTCCTGATGGACATTATCTTGCCTGTCCACTCGCCGATGTCGTTCTCTCCCGCAATGTTGTTCTTCCGCACCTCATCGTGACCGTCACCAAGAATAGCACCTCCCTTCCTGTCCTCAACTTCAGCTTGTCACCACAAGTTCTTCCTGCAGGCATATCGCTTGCTACTTTGTCTTCTCTCACCGACTGTACCGTCACTGCTCTCTCACCTGGACCGCCTTCTACTGTCTCTCAAGCGGCCGACATCCCGGTCAACGTTCCGCAATCCGTTTCTGCGATGATTGCTTCTGACCTGAGCCCCGAGCATGCACAGGATCTTCACAACCTTTTGGTGTCCTACTCCGACATTTTTGACTTCGCTTCTGCTCCTCTGGGTCAAACATCGGTAGTGACTCACCGCATTGACACCGGCGATGCCAGACCTATACACCGGAGGCCTTATCGTGTGTCGCTAGCAGAGCGCCAGATCATCCAGCGGGAGGTGGACAAGATGTTGGCCAACGATATCATCGAGCCTTCAAACAGCCCTTGGGCATCTCCTGTCGTGCTCGTGAAAAAGAAAGACCAAACATGGCGGTTTTGCGTCGACTATCGTCATCTCAACAAGGTCACGAAGAAAGACGTCTATCCCCTTCCGCGCATAGGTGCCCTGGACTGTTTACATGGCGCCCGCTACTTTTCTTCCATCGACCTTCGTAGCGGGTATTGGCAAATCTCTGTTGACGCAAAAGACCGCGAGAAAACAGCTTTCGTCACCCCTGATGGCCTTTACCATTTTAAGGTCATGCCCTTCGGCCTTTGTAACGCCCCTGCCCCATTTGAACGGATGATGGACTCGTTACTCCAGGGCTTCAAGTGGACGACCTGCCTTTGTTACTTAGATGATGTAATTGTTTTCTCGCCCTCTTTTGAAACCCACCTGCTTCGCCTTTCGTCCATCTTGGCACTTTTCCGCCGCGCAGGTCTTCAACTCAACTAAAAAAATGTACTCTCGGCCGCCGCGAACTCAAAGTCCTCGGCCATTTGGTGAATGCGAGTGGCATACAATCTGACCCTGATAAAGTTCGTGCCGTCAGTGCTTTTCCCTGTCCCCGCTCGCCCAGTGATGTCCGCAGCTTCATCGGTCTCTGTTCCTACTTTCGCCGGTTCGTCCCGAACTTCGCAGCCGTCGCTCGCCCTCTCACAAATCTGTTGCAGAAAGGCGTTCCTTTTTCCTGGGGCCCAGAGCAGGCTACTGCATTCTCCAGCCTTATCGCCGTCCTCACCAACCCTCCTGTATTGGCCCATTTCAACCCGTCTGCCCCGACTGAACTTCGCACCGATGCCAGTGGTCACGGAATTGGTGCCATCCTTGCTCAGCGACAAAGCGGCCAGCACTGCGTGATTGCGTACGCCAGCCGTCTTCTTTCTTCCGCAGAGAAGAATTACTCCATCACAGAACGCGAGTGCCTGGCTCTTGTTTGGGCCATTGGAAAATTCCGCACATACTTGTTCGGCCGCCCATTCACTGTTATAACCGACCACCACGCCCTGTGTTGGCTCTCATCTCTCAAGGACCCTACTGGCCGTCTTGGCCGGTGGGCATTGCGATTGCAAGAATACATCTTTTCCGTGGTTCACAAGTCCGGTCGCCTCCATCAAGATGCAGACTGCCTGTCCCGCTATCCCGTCGATCCTCCTTCTACAGACTGTGAGTCGGATGCCTGTGTCCTCTCCATCTCCGACCTCTCCCACATTGCCGACGAACAGCGCTTGGATCCCACCCTCACCCTTCTCATCGACCGCCTCAGCACCGACCGCCGCGACACTTCTCTGGCCCGGTTTTTGCTGGACGGGAACACGCTCTACCGCCGCAACATGCGACATGATGGCGCTGAGCACTTGCTCGTTGTTCCCCGCCACCTACGGTCCACTATCCTCGAACAACTGCATGACGCACCTACGGCTGGTCATCTTGGTGTCTCCCGCACGTACGACCGCGTGCGCCGGCGTTTCTTCTGGCCTGGTCTGTACCGCTCCGTCCAATGCTACGTCGCCGCTTGCGACGTCTGTCAGCGCCGAAAGAAGCCCGCTGTCCTGCCGTCTGGACACCTGCAGCCGATCCCCATCCCGACCGACCCGTTTTCTCGTGTTGGGCTAGATTTACTTGGGCCCTTCCCGTAGTCGTCCACGGGGAACAAGTGGATTGCCGTCGCCACTGATTATGCCACGCGGTACGTGATCACTAGCGCCATTCCAACCAGCTGCGCCACTGACGTCGCAGACTTCCTTCTGCACGACGTCATATTACACCATGGCGCTCCCCGTCAACTCCTTACCGACCGTGGCCGCTGCTTCCTTTCCCGAGTTGTTGACGAAATCCTTCGTTCATGCTCCGTTCGTCACAAGTTCACCACTGCTTATCATCCTCAGACGAACGGCCTTACGGAGCGTCTCAACCGCACGCTGACAGACATGCTCGCCATGTACGTATCCGACGACCACCGGGACTGGGACATAAGCTTGCCTTTTGTCACCTTCGCCTACAACTCTTCGCGCCATGATACCGCTGGTTACTCGCCCTTCTATCTTCTCTTTGGGCGAGACCCCTTACTGCCCTTCGACACTCTGCTGCCCACAGCTGGTCCTGTCACTACATATGCGCGTGACGCTATCGCCCGAGCAGACGCCGCCCGCCAGGTTGCTCGACACAAGCTCTCCGCCTCCAAAGAGGCTCAAAAACACCGCTACGATGGCCTGCACCGTGATGTGCGATACCCTGCCGGATCTCTCGTCTTGCTGTGGCTCCCATCCCGTCGTGTGGGGTTATGTGAAAAACTTCTGCCGCGCTACACAGGTCCTTATCGTGTATTACGGGCAGTGACCGACGTAACGTATGAAATCACGCCGCTGCACCCGAATTCGACGTCCGCTCCACTGAAGTCCGAAGTCGTTCATGTAGCTCGCCTCAAGCCCTAACACCCACCATCGACATCGCACGCCTAACACGCACCGGGACGTTGCCTTCAGCCGAGGGGGATAGTGTTACAAGTGGACGAATCATGAACGAAGAAGTGGCGGTGCGCTGAACGACGACGACGTTGACAGTTGGTAGCTGGGCGCTCGGTTCTGAGCTGAGTGCTGGCCATCTCAGAGCAGCCGCCAATATAGACTTACCGCCGTAACATCCCCGTAACAATACAAAACGATGTTCCCATGACTTGCGAACATGAGTTATAGATTGTCAACGTTGCGCAGACCTTATTTGCCGGTTTTTTTCTGGTTGCTATAGAAACGTATTGTTGCATTACGTCTGAGCGGCATTTGTCTTTTGCGGTTAGTAGCTTGGTTGCAGTATGAGATTACTAGTTTCCCGTTGGTAAGAGCCGCTTATGTTTTTAAAAGTATAAAACAGATCGTCCGGACGCGCTGAGCAACGCCTACCAGCACACGTCACTCCAAAGGGCACATGTGAAGCCACCTTCTTTGTCCGGTCTGAGTTGAAACCGGGGCCAGTGGCGGGCACTGTAACGCAGACTGCATAGAGTAGGTCAAGCCGCACGTTCAGCTGGAAGCGACGTGTATCTGTGAGAGCCACTGAGCAAGCTCAAAAAACGCCCGCTTTTCTAAAGTTTTGCGCGATGGTGAAAAATTGTTGAGCCAAAGCGCCGAGGTTTGTCGCTTTCGAAATCAGAAAAAATACCACATTCCGTTAATTTATGAAGAGGTAAATCTCTGTAATTGCTTTAGTGCAACAGGTAGTAAGTTAGCTAATGTAAGTTATTCACGACTCTACTGGCTAACAGGCAATATCTGTTTCCGTGTTTTCGCCACCACTGGTATATTTGTCCCGTTTAAAGACAGCTTTGCACAATCTTCCAATTTTTTTAACATGAACGCGCGAACGTCTCTTGCGCGGCGCGCTCGCGCCGGAAGGTGGAGAGGAAGCGTGCGAGGCAAGGGCATGCCCACACTTCGCGCTGCTGAAGTAAGCGTCGTCTGCAAGGCTGTTCTCATTAGTGCGAAGAAACCCTTGCCTATCATCGGCTGTTTTGCATCGGAGCCCCAAGAAGCTGCGAGCAACTGTTTTTCTGCCGCAATTTTAGCTTATCACTGCAGCAAAACAGGCGCGTTAGCGATATATTATTGCTGCAAAAGCGCAGAAAGACTTTGTCGAAGAAGTATAGAAGCAGCGCTCAATCATGTTGCTACACACTCCGTGGTCACCTGTCACGCTGCGACCGCCACGGCGGCCCAGAGGTCATGGCGCTGGGCTTCTGACCCAAAAGACGCAAGTTCGGTCGTGGCCGCAGCGGTCGCTTTTCGATCGATGCGAAATGGAAGAGCCCCCTGTACTGTGGGACGTCATTCCCCGTAAAACAACTGTAGGTGGTCTAAATTATCTGCAGCCCTCCTCTACGGTGTCCCTCAAGCCTGAGTAGCTTTAGGACGTTAAACACGCAAGCGATAAGAGGAACTAATTGCTGGCATCTTTTCGCCATGCATTTATTTTGTTTGTGCTTCTTCAATCCAAGAACATGTGCGATGGATTCCTGGATCCCCCCTTTCCTGTCCTAAGCCACTGCCCTAAGAACACACCGGCTTGTCCCCTCAACGAAAGATGCGTCAACTCTCCTTCAGAGCCTTCTTCACATGCACTTCGTTGCTGCAACTGAACCATTCTACGAAACACGTGCGTGCGCCTCGTAAAGATTGGACGTCTTAGAAACCAAGTGCTGCTTGTGAATTATCCTACCCGCATTCCCGGGATATATTGCAACACCGACATCGTCAGCGTTTCAGTGGGCCTGGGGCACGCAGGCTGTGGGAGTTCAACCTGCTGAACCTTAAGGTTCGCATCTTTTCTCCTTGCAGGTAATCATATGTCATCGTGTTTATGCTAAAAATTGTTTCTATAATGCATTTCTCGTGCTGCCCAGTCCGCGAAGCATGTATACGTTGCTCGTGACTATGCCTGTATGTTGCCAATGTTACTACCGTTAGCCGCTGACTTTGAAGAGAAGTGTGGTCCACCTGAGCACTCTAAGAACTAAGAACTAGCTGGTGCTCTAAAAATGTTTAAAGCCCGGATGTCTAAGATCCTTGGACTGTAAAAAGTTCATCCAGTACAACTTAGCGGGCCATGAAAAATCTTTTATTGACCTAAAAACTAGGCTGCATAATATTCAACAAGACTGCACCCATTTAGCAACAGTGATGACCAATATCGAGGCCATTGAATTCATTGCAAACTAATGCGTTGTCGAAGTGTCGTCGCACACTGTCCGTGCTGACGGCGACGCAGCGTCAGAACCACCATATGTTCAATGGAATCAAAGACGCTCAGAGTGGACTGTGGAGCAGGTTTGAAGAATTAGTATTCGGCCTCTGTAAAGAAATTAGAAACAGCTATACAACCACGATTCATCGAACTGCCGGTGACTCAAATCACCTGCTGAACATATCGCTACTACTAGTTTCCTGTCACGCTTCAAGTCTGAAATCGAAGCCCATCATCCAAGCCTTCCCACGTAAGCGCGTTTTGCCATTTATGGTCACCCTTCATGTAGTGTCGGGGCCAGGAAGCTTTGACGTATAATAAACAATCATAATAATCACCAAGCCAATCCTTCGCGTTGCTATCTAAATAAACTCTTGCCGCTGCTGCCGATGTTTCTGACCTAATAATCTACCGCTTTTTACGACGTAATGAAGATGTACTGTCTCTCTGAGGCCAACACTCATTTATCTCTCTCCTCGCGTGTGTAGGACTGCACACGTGCATGATAATCATAATCATCACTGTGCAGGATGATAGAAGAAACCCAATACCTAATACTTTTTTAAAAATATAAGTCAAGGTTCATACGCAATCATAAATGTATTGCATGTGGGGAGACAAGTGAAAACAAAGATCATATGCTCTCAAGATGAACAATACCTGTAGCATTCTAGCAATAAATTATTACCGCAATAGAAATCGCTACAACATAAACACAAGGAATCATATAACAATAAAAGAAAATATCGCCGCGAAGCATTGTGAAGTTTGTGTTCAGAGCCGCCGGAACGCGGCTCTTTGATAGTGACGATGAATGCGAGTAGGTGGTGGCGGAAACTTTAATTGCCAACGAAGTAAATGGCGAGAGTGAAGCCCCCTACATGGCAGTTGGATGCTCCCTCACTTCGAGGAGGCGCCCCTAAAAAGCGGAGGAGAGCCATTGGAGAGAAATCCTTCTCAGAGCGCAGCAGATGAGCCGGCGCTGGTCTAGTGAAGATTCGGTAATAAGAATCTCTCAGTAATACTCCGCCACTGTCGGTTATTGAGGATGAGGGAAGGTGGGGCATGTGAGGAGAGGGTAGAAACTCTCCTGGTTTGGCGCAAAGTTTGCATGACGAGGGGAATTGGTCTGGGTATCGGGCATGTAGTAGTATGGGGTATGGAGCAGTCCGAGTTAGTAGTCTTCGCCACTGTACGGCCTGTGCTATGTGGGCGATGAGGCTGGGGGTGTCTACTCCCTTCTTTGTTGCCGGTAGTACGAGATAATGTCTTGGAACGAGAGCAGGTGCTCCTCGGCCCGTAGAAGGGGCTCGACTCCCGCACGGAATGTGAAAACCTCCTTGTTTCTAGGGAGAACGGCATGTGCTGGCGTCCAGCTGAGGTTTATAGGGTGCCAGAACTGCCAGAAGTGTAGCAAAACGACCACCAATGCGGGATATGTAGCCAATAGCAGAGTTGAGAATGGAAGATTTAGAGTCAGAGATAATTTTTGTGTTAGATGTAGAAATGAGAGCAAGCGCGATGGCTGCCTCTTCTGGCTCTGTGGTAGAATTGGTGATGATTGAGTTGGAGGTCAGAAGCTTTGCTTGATTTTAGGCTACCGCCGGGGTCATACGGGAGCCTGACGTGTATTCCGCTGCGTCCACGTAGATCAGCTCATGGTCATCGCCATACTGTTTGTGGAGGACCCGAGCCCTTGCTACTTTGCGGTCTCTGCCCCGCTGAGGGTGCATGTTCTTGGGGACGCGGGGTACGCTGAGGTTAAAGCTGTTGATAAGAGAAACGGGGATCCCCTTAGTTGGGTGTGTAGTTAGGGTAAGGTTGAATTGGGATAATAATGTGCCGCCAGCCTCTGAGTTGGATAGACGGGATATTTGTGCCGTAAAGGTAGTTTCTGAGTGTTCATCAAAGGTTTTGCGGACACCAAGTTTGAATAGTCGGTCGTTTGATGTGCTCGGCAGAAGACGTATAGCCGTTTTGTGCAACTTCGCAGGAGCGTATTTACCCGGTCTCTCTACTTCTGCTTGAGGGGTAGGTACGGAAGGGCATGCGTGGTGCGGCTTATTACGTAAGCCTGGGTGAGGCGAGTCAACTGTCGCTCGCGGGGGCCAGCCGGGCGGCTCCCTACGCGGCGAATAAGTCCCGTGGTCTATTTACGGTGTGTTTGGTGTGCCTTTATGACTTCTTCGTGCGCGCCATGGGAGTAAAGAACAAGCCCAAGCACGCGGATTGTGTTTAATAGTAGGATGGGGTGGGTACCTGGCATGAGAGAGATAGGTGGATTAACTGAATCGTGTAATTTGGCCCGGTAAAGAAAGAGCTCTGATTTTAAAGGGGAGAAGCTAAGGCTACACTCCCATACATATGCGTCGGTGGTGATTAGGGCCAATTGTGGGTGTTGTTCTATTTCTGCATCACGGCCGCGGTTTGCCCAGAAAGTGATTTCGTCGACGTTGAGGCTAAAACGGATGTTAGGGATTTGAGCTAGCTTTCGAGGTAGGTGAAGGAGTACTACGCTGAAGAGAATAGGGGAGAGGACGGCTCCCTGGGGCATACCTCGTGCTTCCAGCGTGACACCTGGGAGGCGGTGGTCGCCGAAAGTAAGCGTGGCTGTGCGGTAGCTGCGGAAGCCTCGGATGTAGTTGTACATCATGATGCTGACTCCCCGTGTCGTAAGGTTTTGGAGGATAGCTGAGTGTGGAACGTTATCGAAGGCCTTAGTGAGATCCACCCCTAGAATAGCTTTGGTGTCGGAGGTTTGCGAATCGAGAATGGGCTGTTTTAGCTGTAGGAAAACGTCCTGTGTTGACCGCTCAGGACGAAATCCAAACATGCTTGAGGGCATGAGGTTGCTGCCTTCTAGGTATTGGCGAAGCCTTGTCTGGAGTACATGCTCCATGAGTTTGGCAGCAAATGTGAAGAGGGAGAACAGAAGAGGGAGATGAGTCTGGGGCTAGAGGTGAGCAGAGGTTTGCCAGGTTTGGGTATGAAGAAGACTTTGGCCTCTTTCCATTTCTGTGGGAGGGTACCCATTTTCCGACGCTCATTAACGTATTCAAAGTGCGGCGCTGTATTGTGCGTCGAGATTCCTCCGTGTCTTGTTATGTGCCCCTCTGGGCCCGGGGCTGAGGACGTGTTAATTCTCTAGAGTTCAGGCTGGGCTTCTGGTTCTGTAATAGGTTGATCAAGGTGGTCGTTAGGGAGGCTTGCATAGTTAGGGTGTGTTACAGGAGGAAATGCGAGGAAGTATTGATTGCGAAGTTTTTGGAAGAGCTCTGATGGAGGCTTACCAGGGTTTGTATGAGTTTGGTGAGGTTGTGTCTTTGAGAAGTCTTAGAGTGATTGGTTCTATTAAGTGCGTAAAGAGGATCCAAATCTGGGGTGTACTCATATTACCATCTAGCTTGTTGCATTGTGATTCCCAGTTTTGGCGTGAAAGAATAGATGAGCGCGTCTCTATCTCATTGTTAAGACGAGAGAGGCGGCGTTTAAGTGTCCGGTTCCAACGCTGGCTTTGTTGGTTCCAATGCTGGTGTTGGTTGGGCTGGATGAATCGGGACGACAACTGGGGAAAAGTGTCCCTGGCAGCGTCCGCTTCTTGCTTCTGCGTTTGTGGGTGGCTGGGTTGTTTCGATGGCTCGTGAAGGTTTCGTCCTTTGCAGGATCCCGTGCCATTTAGGTGAGGACCCTCGCACAAAATGCACTTGGGCGTGCAAGGACGGTCTTGTTCCGAGCGTTGTGCACCACAGCGGGGACAAAGATTGGTCTTGGGGCTTGGGCAAATGTCGTGACGGTGACCCGGCTGTCTGCAGTTAGTGGAAGCATTCGGACTGCCGCGGAATGGGGTGCAGCGGTGGATGGCTTTCATGTATTTCATGAAGTGAGGTACCGTAGTTGCGTCGAAGGTGATTAAGATGGAGTGCGTCTTTCCCATGCGGCGTGCTGCTAGTACGCTGTACTCCGGGATTTCTTCTCACCAGGTCTTGGTAGAGTTTTGTTGTGGTCCTATCATCACAGGCGTTCGTGATCACTCCTTTGGTAGACTCCGGTGGGAGAGCCACGTATACTTCACACGGGTATGTGTGGTCTCCAATGGTGAGGGAGGTCACCGTCTTGAGAACCTCGGCTGCTGGGAAGAGTGTTGTTGCACTGGTGAAAGTATTTTTGGTTGGCTGGATACGCAGGCATAAGTAGTCCGGTGGGATGACTTTAAGCTGGGCATGCACTGCCTTCTAGAGTCGAAGTGTTGGGATTTCTTGCAGTCGTAGTTCACCTCGCGGGCGAACGACTACTCGAATAGCGTTGAGTGGGAGCGGTGGCAGCTGCTTGCTGCGCTGCACTGTAAGCCGAGCCTCCTTGGTGGCAGGTGGTAGGCGGGCTGGCGTCTTGCCGCTGCCCGTTAGGGTAAGCTTCGTGAGAGGTAGCGTTCTTGGAGCGGTAAGGTGGTTTCGGTGAGCTGGCTGGGCGGAAGGCGTAGGATTTCCACAGAACTGTCGTCCAATCGTTGGAATTTAGTTCTTATGCGGTTGCGGTGCGGTCTTCAACCGTTAATTCTATGATAAGGGCCGGTATCGCCGACGGTGTCGGCGGAGACACGTAGTCCGAGTTAGGCGTAGCTCGGCGGTTCAGCGGCTCGGCCCGAGAATTGTTTTTAGCACACAAAATGTCGGGTATTGAACGGAATGTTTGGCTTCCTTGTCTTCCTTAGGAACTTATGTCGCTTTCCGTGGAGATTAGTGGCCGTAGGAGAGATTAGTAAGACTAGCACATACCGTTTTGCTGGAGCCGACGCTGCAGGCATCCGCTCACGTTGGCCCCCTATTGGCATTTGCCCCCTAGCGGGGAGTAGGCTCACCTGTAATATATTTAGCCTCCCGCAGCTACTTCTGCTTTCATAGAGATTGTTGTAGGTGCTTTAAGCGCCTTATCTCGAAAGTTCTTCGTGAGTTTAAAACAGAATGTGGCGGTGAGCGGCGGCAATTCTTTTAGCGCGGAAGCACTCATGCGGTCACCAACCTCGACTGTGCTTATACCGATGAAGCGATATTGAGCCGTTTCCTAGCAACAGCAACGCCCAACATGAGATTTGTTCTTCGCGAGATAAAAAAAAGAAAATAAATATTGCCGCGACTGCGATTCGAGCCCACGGCGGCGCGGAGAGATTAGTTTCGCTGGCAAGTGCACGATACCATTAGGCTATCGCCGCAGTTTTTTATTTCTTTATTGCTCGAAAATAGTGCCGAAAAGAAAATTGTAAGCACGCTCACAGCAGAAAACACCAGGCAACTTTACCCCTGCATGAGCCCTCCTTCCAAAACATTAAATGTCTGGGAAACACACACATGCATGCAGACAGGGGAGCCAGCTAGGCGGCTCTTGCAGGGCAGCATATATTCCCCGCAAAAAAGCGCATTGTTCACGAAACAAAGATTTCGACGATCGTGACGATTCGGTGTGGCGGTCTTTCATGCGGCTCTTCCAGAGACTAAATATTCCCGGCAACATAAATAGATCATATAGCACAACACGGTTTTTCTCCACAGGCAGAAAAACGAATACTGTAGGGTGTGATGTAAATGTACTTCTTAATTGTTCGTTGTAAAATGCAGGCAATCTACGTCTCAATCTGTATCGCCGCCGCCGATCACGCCTGCAGTTAATGTGCAATGCACCCTTGCGCTGTACATTGCTGACCGTCACCTTCATCGACTTGCAATTGCGGAGCGCACCGGTCAGATCAGCTTAACCTTGATCAGGGCTTAACCTGAGCCTAATATCGTTAGCAGACGTTCCCACTATCCAGCAAAGCAAAACCATAAACCAGTCATGCTAAATACATGCTTTCGCACATATACTCGGTTTACCTATTTAACTATACAAGAAAGGTACATGTAGTAGCGTGCTTCTGAATGATTTCTACAGTTGGTAATAGATTATGATGAAAGTCAAAAATAGCGCTGGAATATTCTAATTTAGGGTGCATTGCGGTTTTGTAGGCAATCAATTTACCAGAAGGTGGTGCCAGCATCATATTGAGACTTAGATTGCCTAATACACGGTTAGCGGGATTGGTCATGCTGTTTACCTGACGTGTCGAAGTTAAAGTGTAAAAATATGAATATCTGTGTATTTTCAGGAGTTAATGAAGAGGGTTACGTTCTGAATTAAGCATAAGCCCAAATGCAGCAGGTATTACGTAGTTACTCCGGCGGTGGAATAAAACGAAAGTCTGGTTTACATTTATTTATTTGTTTATTTACAATAACCTCAATCGCCGAAGCTTTGCAGAGGGGAGTGGGGTCAACATTTACAGTGAACATTTGTGACGAATCTTGGTTGAAGAGTTGCAAGTTGTATATAGCAGGTTTTAGGAAAAATCTGTATTAGTAAAAAAACCGCAAAAACATTACAGTAAACGGTAACCAACCCTTAAAAGCCCGACCTAATATTAAGACGCCCTACAACGGGACGACACGCTCAGCGCACGAACCACGCTGAGTGTAAATTATGTGCGCCGCCACCTGGAGTTGTGCCTATCAAACACATACTTCTCGTCAAACGGGGAATTTTACCGACAAGTGGAAGGAACACCAATGGGAGCATCCACCTCTGTCGTCATGGCCAATATAACCATGGAACACGTCGAACAACCAGCCCTCAGCTCATTCCACCCGAAACCAAAGATTTTCCTCAGGTATGTCGACGACTGCTTCGCTGTCATCAAAAGATCTGTGACTCAATATTTCCTTCGTCATTTAAACTCCGTAGAACCTGACATTCAGTTCACGCTAGAGGTGGAAAAAGAAACCTCCCTGCAGGTTTTGGACGTCCTCGTGTCCCGAAACCACAATGCCCTTTAATTCTCCGTATACCGCAAACCAACTCACTCAGGCCGGTATCTCCACTTCTCTTCGAATTACCCGACAGTCCATAAAGCATCAGTGGTAAACATGTTGTTCAGAAGAGTTGAGACACACTGCAGCACAGAACTTGACGGAAAAAAAGAACAACGCACGATATTCAAAGATCTCATCATAAACGGCTACCCAAAATAAATTATTCAAAATACCATTCGACGTCAGAAACCCAACATTCGTCAAGTAATCAACGCACAAAGAACAACGCCACCACCAAAATACGTCACTTTACCTTATGTCGGATGTGCAAGTGAAACCATCACCCGAATCCTGAAAAAATCGGGTCTCCAGGCTGCGCACAAGTCAACAAACACTGTTGCGCTTTGCCTACCTGTTCCCAAAGACCGGCCGCCGAGAGAAAGAGCCCAAGGCATTGTCTACAAAATTCCATGCGCCGACAGCGACGCAAGCTACATTGGCGAAACCAAAAATTTTAAAGAAAGATTTCCGGAACTTAAAAACGACATCAGCAAATTCGCAAGAGAGCGCAATCCAAAAGCCGAGCATTCCGACGATCCGACAATAGAACAAACTTCGAAGAAACCCGCATCCTCGGAACCGAAACAAATGACCACATAAGGTTCCTTCTGGAATCCCTGCATATACAAACCACCCCGAACAATATCAGCCGCACAAAAAGAAACCTGCCCTCAGTATATGCCCAAGGACTTCGCTCTCAACTCAACGAAAAAAGTCGCCATTCACCACCTCCCAGCAGTGCGCCAGCGTGACTAACAGCCTAAACCCCCCTCCCCCGCGCCTTTCGTGTCACAGCCCTTGTTCCTTTGACCCCCGCCCCATCCCCTTCATACTTAAGAGACGCTAGCTACTGCCCTCAGTCACCCCTGATGAAGGAGCCCTGTCGGCTCTGAAACGTTGGGTTAAAGTTAAATTTTTGGTTGAAGATGTGCAGTTTATTATAAGAAATAAGCATAAGCACAAACGAAGCAGGTATTACGTAGTTACACCGCCGGTGGAATGATAAAAGTGAAGTCTGCTTTACATTGAGCGTCATGAGGCAAGTGCAACACCAATCTAGTACTTTATTATGATCCTCTTGTTGGCTTTAAACAGCTATGTGATTTGTGACTGGGCAATATATGACGCAGTAGTCAGCTAAGAGGCAAATTACAGAAGTGATTTCATTAGGCATCGTCATTAATATAGATGATGGCGCAGCATAGCCCCAGTTGCTTTTGCGCCATAATACTCAATATAACTAAATAACTAACATTAACATAGGTGAGGTAAATAAGAGGGCCGAGAACAATTCCTTGGGGCACACAAGAAAGGGCAGGGGGCATCAGGTATGAAAAGCCATTTCCGGGAATATGTGTTTGGTGGTATTTGGTGGTAAAATAAATGTCATATTATTGAACTGCATATGTGCTTAGTGTTCTTTAAAATTTTAGTATTAGTACCGTAGTCCCCAACTGATTATGTTTTTTCACAGCCTATTAAATGGACGATACCACTGACATTGAAGAATATGCTTGTTATCGAGGATGATTGTCAGCGGCTGCATTAGGAAGATTCTAAAGATCTATGGGTCAAAATAGAGTAAAATGCAATGTACAGCACATCAGCGCCTCCAGAATCAGGCATAGTCGAGCCATCAGGAACACGAAGGCGTATAACGGGAAAATTTTTGTCCGAAAAAGTGAAGGTGCATCGATTATTAGTATCAACTCTGACCGAGATCTCGAGAAGCTAACGTAATGGTTTCCTTTCACTCATTTCGCGAGTTGAACGATCATATTGAAGCTGTAAAAAGCGATGCAGATTTGAACCATGAACTCGGTTTGCTGCATGTCAATATCAGAAGTTTGAATAAATACTGGGATGAATTAGGATTGATTTCAAAGACTGTGGCGGTTCCTTTTGATGTTATTATTTTCACGAAGGTTAATATATATGTGTGCCGAGAAAACGCGCATTTGTATTTGCTGGGTACACTCAGTATGCCTAGTGCAGTGAAGTTCATAAAGGGGGCGGTGTTATGATGTTCATAAAATAGAGCGAATGACGAATAGAATTGACGACAGCTTTATTCACACAGAGGGGGTCACCCTCTATTTCCAAAGGAAATACAGATTTCACTTTGTGTGCAATAGACAGGCCACCAAACCTGAATGCAAGTGCATTTCTAGATGAGCTCTAAACATTTTTCATAGATACATGAACGAGAAGCACATTATCATTGTCGGGGATCTATACATAGACATTATGAAAGAGACAAAAGGCATCACAGCAGATTACCTAAATTTGCTTGCAGAATTTGGACTTGTGGACATAATTAATGGATGTACAAGCGCGGAATACTTAGGTGCTAATATTGTCAAGTCATGCATTGACAAGATAATTATTCGTTTGCAAAACCAGCAATATGTTTAGAAAGTTGTAAACCCAATCCAACTGATCATTACTTTGTAACGGTTACAATTATGTCCCACGATCACACAACTGATGCAGGTATTATTACAGGTTCTGTTCTAGATAACAAAAAAGTAGACCTATTAATTCGTAACGTTAACTGCAGTTCCTTTTTAGATTTAGATCCATCAGCTTATATAGCAAAACTATTTAAATCTTTCGCAACGTCTATGCACAGTCAACCAAATCTGTTAACATCAAAATTAGGAGACCATATAAGAAGTGGATAACTCATGATAACAGAGTTGTGCTGCACCAATGCCAAAGTGTGGCAAAAATGCAGGAAGCAACCTGCCGATAAAGCTTTAGGAGATGAATATCGCGTTTGGCGGAATCAGGTAACGGGGAAAATGCGACTGGCGAAAAGTTCCTTTGGTTTGGTTTAGGGGGGGAGGGGGGTTAACGTCCCAAAGCGACTCAGGCTATGAGGGACGCCGTAGTGAAGGGCTCCGGAAATTTCGACCACCTGGGTGCACAGACAACGTGCACAGACATCGCACATTACACGGGTCTCTAGAATTTCGCCTCCGTCGAAATTCGACCGCCGCGGCCGAGATCGAACCCGCATTTTTCGGGCCGGCAGCCGAGCGCCATAACCATTCAGCCACCACGGCGGCCTAAAAGTTCCTTTCACCCAGGACAGTCTTCACTGAACAAATAGACGGAAAGAAAACGTGGCAAATTGCCAATGAACTGATGGCTAGACAGAAAAAGACTTCCGTTGATGAAGCAGTAAAGAAGAATTTTCCAATAGAGAACGCGGAAGTGCCTATTTGATAATTTTAATGATGTGTTTATAAACACTACAGAAAAGTTGTGAAATATAGTAGTCAGTAGGCCTGTACCACATCGACCGAAACGGGCATGAATGCATACTGCGTATCTGTCACTGATAACAGTTCAGCTATGAAGCATTATATGCAGAATAAAGCAGCTCAAGCCACCTGGATACCATTCTATTCGTGTAAAAGATCTCTACAGAAGTTTTGACGTTTTGAAAGAAGTGCTTATGAACATACTGAATGGTGTATTCGAAACTGGTGATATACCTCAAGAACTTAAAATATCTGATGTCAGGTAGATCTACAAACACGACAATAAAGGTGATTGTAGAAATTGTAGGCCAATCGCAATAATTTCATCAATAGCACATATTATGAAACAGCATGTTGCATATGTTATGGAATCATTCTGTGAAAAATACTCTTTGAACAATGCTGCGCAATTTGGCTGCACGATGAATAGAAGTACTACTACAGTTCTTGAAGAACTTTCTGGCTATGTTTGCAATGCACTAGAAAAAAATCGCATTGTGTTAGCCTCATTTCTGGATTTAACTCAGGCATTTGACACAAAGACCATACGCTGCTACTCGAAAAATTCGGCTCACTTGGTTTTCGCGGTCATTTTAACAAGATTGTCAATTAATTTGCAGATAAATTGCAGGTTGCGATGCTTGATAAAACGCACGGAGATTTTAAAAAAAACGTTAAATTCTTAGTACCTGAAGGAAGTACACTTGGCCACTGCTTGTTAACGTATATGTAACTTATTTACGTTGTATTACGGCTTAAGTCAAACATTTTTCAATACGCTGGCGATACAGCACTAGCATTTGAAACTACTGATTATCGCACATGCATGTAATCATTTCAAATAGATATAAGTGCAGTCGTTGACTGGTTCTCGCAAAACTTCTTTTTTTAAACGTTAACAATACAAAACTGACATGCATAAAAAAAACCCCATAAAACTTTTACTTTAAAACAACCACTGTATCTTCACACATTCCATTGTTACCAGTGTAATTGTAAAGCTATACAAATGGAGAGAACGTTCTCTGTCTGGGTATACACTTTGACCAACACTTTACATGGAGCGACCACATCGTCTACCTCTCTAGAAAGATAAGAGACATTGCGGCAATGATGTATCACCTTCGTGGCAAATCACCGCTTCATCTTAGACGACTGATCTATACAGCATTAGCAGAATCTGTTTTAAATTACGGCATTACTGTATATGGTAACTGCTCCGAATACAAGAAAGAAGCATTAAATGTCCTCAAAAGAATAGTGAACACTGTATCTTACGCCCCCAAGCCACACTCATTTGACATGAAAGGGAAATGGAAGGAGTTAGGCATCCTTCAGATCCGTGAACTCTTCCTTTGTTGTGTAAACACGGTATTATTATTCAAATGAATATAAGACTCCCGTAAAAAAAAGTCACCATGCGAAAAACGGAACGTTTTGTTAAGCCGGGGGTTTATACAAACTATAGTAAAAAGATGCGCAATTATTACGTACCGGCTCTATTGATTATAATTTAAAGTGATCTATGTATTTTAAATAACAAGCGTAGGATGATGATGGACATACGAAATTGGTGTGCAACTGTATTGCCTTGTGTTTAGCTTGAGTTCGTTCGTATGTAGAATTTTGTATTTAAACTTTTTCTCTATGTTGGCATGACTCTTTAGACAAGCCATGTATGCATATAAAGTTATTTCTCCACCTGCCGCCTGATCAGCTAATAAGCAAAATGTGCTTAGGCAGATCAGAATTTATGGATATGTACGCATACAGACTAATTCTTTGCTAGGAATACATTTCCGAAAGGCCTTGGGGGTTACGCAACATCGAAGGTAACCTATCAGGGTAAAAATTTCACTTTCCTTTGAATACTGGTGCATAGCAGTGGCTAGCAGCAGAGTGGCATTTGTTCCAAGCCATTTCAGAGTGGTTTGCGGCACAGCGGAAAAGGTGCTTAAACTTATTATTTAGCCGTTCTCAGTACGCAATAAATCATGATGGTTTAACGTTCACGGTTATTATATTATTTGGAATAAAACGTCGAATTAACCGCTGTGTCTTGAATTTTAAGAGGATACTGATCGATTCGGTTGAGTGCGACTAATAACTCGATTAGAAACTATCATAGAAACTTGTTAATACATTAGTTACGCTTGAGTAATCACCCCGGTAAAAACCATGTTTCTTTTGACTTTTTTCCTATTTGAGTACATTACAGGGGAATGCAGTATGAATGATTGCGTCACTGAGGCCTTGCAGATATGTAACAGTGAACGGAGATGCGTGTTGGGTTAATGATAGGCTGTGTTAATCTGAAAGTGGCACGGGTGTTTACAAATTGGCCAGCAACGCCGATAAAGTGGAAGCAAGGTCGATCCAGTGAATGGAGGGCAGGTTGATATCCCTAAAAAGAAGAGCTTGAGTGTTTTGGGAGGTTTTTGCAAGCGTGTTCAGTGCGTCGTGAAAATGATATACGAAAGAGGCGTCGGTGTTCGGCCGGATATAACTCCACCTAGAGTGGGCGGTTGTGATATATTACAGAAAATTCGAATCGTTTGCTGCATTTTCCTCTAGTTAACCTGTCAACCCCATTTAAACTGTATTGGCAGTTTGGGACAGGAAATGGCTCATTATATGTGTCACATATCAGCGGACACCTGAACCGCGCAGTAAGGACAGCAGTAATGGAGAGACTGAGACAAGAAAAGAAGAAAGTGGTACCGTAGTGGAAGGTTGGTTAATAATTCCAAGTGATCGAAATTATTCCAGAGCACTCCACTACGACACTTCTTTCTTCCTTTCTTCTCTTGGTCTATCATTTATCCCTTCCCTTACGGCGCGGTCCAGGTGTCCGTCGATATTTGAGAGATACCGAACTATTTCCATTCCCAAAGAGCCAATTCAATTTTAAATGGGGATGATAGGTTAACTAGAGTAAAAGGCAAGACAATTGACAGCGATAAACATACCACCTCCGTGGGAGTTATCATTTGTGTCTTTGCGAAAGATGGCAAAGTTTGTTACCTACGGCAGTCCAGCGCGTGGCCGTGTTAAGCTGGGCCGGATGATAACAAGGCGGAGGCTGCGCGGATTTGTGCGCAGAGTGTGTCGCCACAGTACGATTGTGATAAGTAGCGGCACTAAGCGCTCTGTAAATAACTAATAATATGCGTACAGACACTATATATGTGCACGTATTAGGAGAAGTTTATAATCTGAGATGAACCCTTGGAGAGTATATGGCCTGTGGAGAAGGGTATCTTATGTGGTTACGACCAGTACGTAGGAGGGTGCTTTCTTCAATAAGTTTGCTTCATCAACTATTTGTAAGCTTGTCAGTGTCAATATTCAGCAAACTGCTTCGGGTATACTTGTTCATATTGGAAGCCTCTCGCACATTCAAACACGAACCAGCAATTGACAAACATACTTTCTACACGACCCACAAGAAAATGGGAAGGGGGTTATTCACAATACCCTTATACTTCAGAATGGTTAGTGTAAATAAATTGTTCGCCGATGTACTTACCAAAGTGACGGCTACGCAGATGCATAGTAATATATTTCGATTTTCTAGCTTTATCAGGCAAGAAATTTTGCCTCCCAGCAAACGCTCTTTTCAATTCTCTGTATGCTGCCTTCGAAAACACTTGACAAGCTGCGACTGTAGTGCACCAACTGAGGCGTGCTGTATTTATGTCTATGTGGAAGTGAGCGGCTTCTTTAATTGAAGTGAAAGCTTTAGATGGCTGAGTTTCAAGGTCATATCCCCAAAAAAGTGTCCACAAGAATCGGCACCATCTGAATTCACGACCCAACGTGTCACGCGACAACGTTGATAACGTAACATCAATAATTATTACCCATTAACATACCTAAGTATTGCTATTTTTGCAATTATCTAACAATAGATAATTAGTAATAACGATGACATCATATGAGTGTGATGTCATACCAGGTCAAGTGACAACGATGTAATCTGTTGTCAAACCTATTTACATGACAACAATATGTAATGTGACGTGCAAATTATTCACGTTACAGCGATGTGATATCACCTCGTACCAGGTCCCCCCCCCCCCCCCTAACATCTCTCCACCGCCATTCCAAGGTTCATTGGATCCCGCAAATTATTACTATGCGTGCATGACGCATTACAAAAAGTTCTGACAACATTATTACTTATGCGTGCATGACGCATTACAAAAAGTTCCCACAACCCGGTCCGCATTTCACTAAATTTCAAACCGTCGCCGACCTCACCTGAACCTCACCTTTCGACAGGAGGTTGAGGTCATTTTGAGGTTGCGGTCGACGTCATGAGGTCGAAACCTCAAGAGGTTGCCCACCTCTGCTTGTGACCTTGGCGCTGGAATATAAAACGGCAGGCACGTTAAGCGAAGCCGTTAAAAAAAATACGGTGGCTGTGATGAGAAGTGGCAAATAATATTTAAGAATCCTGCAACTGTTATAGCTGAAAAGTGCAGGGAAGAACAGAGCAAGGGGCATTGAATTTGGCTATAATTTATATCATCGTATTTGAGGCAACGACAACATGACTGTAATGCTAGAGCCACAAGCTTTGCAGGAATTCAACACTGCATTTCTATTTCGCCTGCAAATCCTGAGCTGTGTTTAAGAAAACAATGACTACCTTACCCCTCACATCGTGTACAGTCCCACAGTCCAATGACCGAAGGTATGTCCACGCAGTATCTACATATGGCAATGTGCGAAGGAAAAACTGACGACCGCACGTGGCCTTGCGCACAGAACGGTTGCTTATGTTTTCTTTTTTGCTGCTTATCGCCATTGATGGAATGAACACGTCATAAAAAATGGCCTCGTGCTGCACTACGGCGAACAATGCTTTGATTTTTATTGGTATGAAGGCCGCGATATATTTAGACGAGTGCTCACTAAAACGCTAAGTAAAAATGATGTGCGGCCTGTAACACTGGCTGCGCTGTCTATTTCTCAACGGGTACGACGAGCACACAACTCACGAGAGAACTGCTACGCACACAAGCTTATTTGCCACATCCGAGCATTGCAGAATCGCAATGCGAGCAGCAGGAGTACTGCCACTAGTTGATTTCAGAAGTTTGTGTGACAATCACCGCTGTGGCTCATTGTTTATGGCATTCGGCTGTCGACACAAAAGATGCGGGTTCAATCCCTGCCGCTGGGGTCAAATTTTGATGGAGGCTAAATTCAATAGGCTCGTTTTCTGCGTGATGCGGTTTAAAATGGCTTCTCGACCTCAGAAAACAAAAAAATAACAATAAAGAAAATAAGTTTTTCAGTTGAAAACAATTCTGATAATCCGGTGAGACAGGGAAGCCAAAATGATGAAGGTACTGTGGGATGCCATTCAATCGACGGACGAATCCCAACATAAAACATACTAAGTGTTTATTAGCGATGGCAGCGAACGAGCATACTAACGCAACCCCCGTCTCGGTAGCGTAACTACACCAGCCGCTCTTCCCAGCCGGGCAGCCTGTTTTTGTAGTCGCCGTTGGTGACGCGTACCTCGGATGACACAGAGGTGGCGCTGTGCTTTATCGGTAACGCAGTCCAGCGCGTGGCCATGTTACGCTGGGCCGGATGATAACAAGGTGGAGGCTGCGCGGAAATGTGCGCAGAGTGCGTCGGCACAGTACGATTGTGATGAGTAGTTACAACAATAGCGGCACTAAGCGGTCTTTAAATAATTAATAATGTGCGTGCAGACACTATTGATGTGCAGTAATAGGAGAAGTTTATATTCTGAGATGCACACTTGGAGAGATTATGTCCTGTGGAGAAGGGTGTCCCTTATGTGGTTACTACTAGTACTCCGGAGGGTGCTGTCTTCCATAAATTTGCATCGCTAACTGTTTGTAAGTTTATTGGTGTCAATATTCAGCAAACTGCTTCGCATATATATGTTCATATTGGAGGCCTCTCGCACATTCAAGCACAGACCGGAAATTGACAAACACCAACTTTCTACACGATCTACCTGAAAATGGGAGGGGCGCGTGTATTCACGATACTTTTAGACTTTAGAAAAGTTACCGTAAGGAAATTGGTCACCGATGCATTTACCAGAGTGGTGACTACGGAGATGCATACCAATATGTTTCGATTTTCTAGCTTTATTAGACATGAAATTTGGCCCCGCAGCACTTGCTCTTTTCAATTCTCTGTATGCTGCCTTCCAAAATACTTGACAAGCTGCGACTGTAGTGCACCAACTGAGGCGTGTTGTATTTATGTCTGTGTGTAAGTGCGCGGCTTCTTTCATTGAGGCAAAAGCTTTAGATGGCTGAGTTTCAAGGTCATATCCCCAAGAAAGTGTCCACAAGAAACGGCACCATGTGAATTCATGACCCGACGAGTCAGGCGACAACGATGATAACGTGACATCAATAATTATTGCTCATTAACCTACCTAATTATTGCTATTTTTGTAATTATCTAACATTAGATAATTAGCAATAACGATGACATTATATGAGTGTGATGTCATACCAGGTCAAGTGACAACGTTATAATCTGATGTCAAACCTATTCACATGTCAACATGGTAATGTGACATCCAACTTAGTCACGTTACAACGATGTAATATCACTACGCACTAGGTTCTTCCCCCCACCATCTCTCCACCCCCATTTCAAGGTTCATTGGATCCCGAAAATTACTACTTATGCGCACATCGCACATTACAAAAAGTGCACACATCCCGGTCCGCATTATTGAAATTCGGATTGTCCAGCAAGTAAACGCGCCAGTTCTCGTGAGTGACATACTGCAACGATCATTCAACAACATACTTTGACCCTCGGGTTGTTGCCGATGATGATGATGTTAGTAGTGTGTCTGCACGACACCAGGGTTGTCTGATATGCCGCTACCAAATTATAAGTTGCCAGAATATTGAAAATGCTGTTCATTGCCCAGCAACCGTAGACCACATTTTTGCGAGAAAACAGCAGTACGTGCAGCTGACAATTAAAGATGATGATGTTGATATTCTTGAGAGGTCAAAACCCTTCCCCATTTCCGCCACTTTCCTGCAGGCGGCAATGGTAATTGTTTCGAAACCCTGGGTATTCTGCGATGGCTCGGCAAGAAAGGGCTAGATTACGTCTTCGAACACTATGCCAACGATTGAAATCACACGGGTCAAAACAACTGGTCTGCGGTGGGCGGCGTGACGCACTCTCTCTATCAAGAGCACCATGGTTCTCCGTTTAAATTACGCGAAATATTGTTCCGAGCCACTCCCCAACCTTCGGGCTAAAAAAAAAAATAGAGCATCGCATAAATTTTCATACGCTACGCCTGAACAGAACTCTGGGTACGATTCCGTCAATCAGCTTGAGACAAGCTGTTTTGAGTCAGTCACTTGTTTTGCTTCACAACTAAACTAGTCACAGGTTGGCCGGCATCATCGACGTTTTTTACCCTGTAGCACCGCGCAAGCATTCCGCACAGCCTTTTAAAGTGAACAGTGCGTCTCTGGAAAATAGTTAAAGAAAGATAACGGTGTGGGTAGGGCCTGCTCATCTGCAAGGCATTCTTCCAACCTAACAGATACCATCGTAGAAATAAAAAAGAGAATGATTACAAAGTTAGAAACAAAAATCGCTGTCTAAAAACAGGAGTGAACAAAAGTGTGCCCCATTAAACGTTATATTAGAAGGTTCGAAACAGCGACTCAGCAGCACAGCTCCAGCACGTAATCAGATCCATGCACACAAACTAAAAGCAATTCGCTAGGACAAATTATCCATTCATTATACATTGACATTTTTTTACTACCATAACTAAGCGGTGCCGGTACGTTAGCCCCGTGCTGTGGCTTCTTGACACAATATATGAATTTCCGAGATGTAGCAAGGAGCACGATACCAAAAAGAGGCTCTTCGGAAGGATATAAAATTGAAATTGTAGTCCCATCTGCTTTCACTGTGGAATGGGAATATACATAAGTAGTGTGAGATTCGAAAGGGCAATGCACACCGTTCAAAAGTTTTGATAGTATTGTGCAGGTTTTTCTGAGTTAGTGCTTTTTTCATGAAATCAGCAGGTGCCTTTGTCAGGAACCACTTGAACCGCTTGAATCACAGTCTCGTCTGTGCAGACTCCTCCAGTGTGCAACAATAACCTTGTATTGTACAGCAGATCCACTTTACTCGAGTACAAAGCAAGAACCGTAACGTCAGCGTCAGCAAGGCAGCGCATATGACTCAAGCATTGTTTTGGGCCATCTGCTCTTCGACGATTTTATTGCGTGCCTGTTGGACGGCACGTATTCGTTTGAGGCATCGGATAAAGCTACCGCGGGTCAAAGTGCTTTTTGTGTTTTGCGCGCAACCGGGAGTTTCAGCCGACCGGCAATCACCTACGGCTGCTACGCCAGCGGGGGAAGGGGGAGGAAGAGTGTTGTGCCGTCACAGCAGCACTGCTTCTATGAAGAGCGGAGAGGGTAGCTTCCTCCTGTAGGCTCGTGCAGAACCTACATTATGGCTCAGCACCGAAAGCTAAGCGCGCACTGCGGCATTCGGACGTCGAAAGAGGTGAATCCGAACATCAAGCGTCATTACATGAATACTGGGGTGGTGCGCTTCAAATCCGCTTCTCAAGTGGCGCTCGTCCGCAATGCAAGAAGTCTAGACCTCAATATTTCGACCTCACTCAACCTCAAACTCACGCGTGAGTTTGAGGTCTGAATTGCTGACCTCAGTCACAAAATTTTAAGCCTTCGCCGACCTCACCTCATTCTCACCTCACGGCATGAGGTTGACGTCATTTTGCGGTTGATGTCGACCTCTACGCAAAGTAAGAATGATCTGCGGCCTGTAACACTGGTTGCGCTGTGTACTTCTCAACGGGTTCAATTACCGCATATCTCACGAGACATTTTCTACGCACATACACTTATTTGAGACATCCGAACATTGCGGAATCGCAATGCGAGCAGCTAGGGTCCGGCCACCAGTTGCGTTCAGAAGGGCGCGTGACAGCCACCGCTGTGGCTCATTTTTTTATCGCGCTCTTCAGTTCACACAAAAGGCGCGGGTTCAATCCCTCCTACTGCAGTCGAATTTCCATGGAGGTATAATTCAATAGGCTCGTGTACTGTGTGATGAAAGTGCACGTTAAAAAACAGGCCCTGGTAGGAGTTTCCAGAGCCCCTTCACTACGGCGTCCCTGATCGGGACCTGAATAAACGACAGTTAACCAGAGCGCGTGACAGAAAGCGAACCTTGTACCAGCAGGTTGTCGCGTTCAGACCAAGCGCAACGGTAAAAATTGCCTGCGAAAATATTTCTACGGCAGCGGCTTTTCATATGCAGCTCGCACACGAAATTATTGGTTGTATTCGATAGCATACATAGCAATCTCCAGTTCTTTACCGCTACAGATAATCAGCATTGGTGCTTAAAAGACGAAAGTGCACTGCCATATTGGTGGTAATACAGGTTCCATATTTGTGAAAACTGCACGCTTGCTTGTGCAAGCAGCGAGCTCGCACAAATACCCTTTTCTGGTATTTTATTTGCCTTACCTTCTGGTGTAGGCGATCCAGGGCCAGCATCTCAGCTTATTTCAGCCATTAAGTATTTTTCTGTGGAGCATTAGGTAATTTATTCCTCTGTGAGGCATGCTATTTGGCCAGTAGCGGCTACTAGGTCGTCACAAGTGACGCTATTTCGCCTTTCTCGCTCATCCTTGCAGTCTTCCAAAATTAGACTGCAACACAATGTGCCTTTTTGAAAGCTGAGAAAAATTCTAATATGCTTCCACAGTTTCGCCCTTTCGAAGAGATTTCAAAGTGTCACAGTACAAAATTTCGCAGTTGTCATCAAGCTATGAAGAAAGGAAGAAATGATGCTCTGCTCGTGAAGACAGACATCCTCAGCTGCGTATCGACTGCAGGAAAGGAGTCGCGCTCAGTTGCGTATTGCGGCAAGTTTTCAATATAAAGTGATGTTCCCATGATTTGCGAACGTGAGTTTTAAATTGTCAACGTTGCGCAGACCTTATTTGCCGGTTTTTGTCTGGTTGCTATAGAAACTTTTTGTTGCATTACGTCTGAGAGGCATTTGTCTTTTGCGCTTAGTAGCTTGGTTGCAGTATGAGATTACTAGTTTCCCGTTGGTAAAAGCCGCTTATGTTTTTATAAATATAAAACAGATCTACGGCACGCGCTAATCAACACCAACCAGCCACGTCACCCCAAAGGGCTCCTGCGAAGCCACCCCGTTTGTCCGGTATGAGCTGAAACAGTGGCCAGTTGCAGGCACTGTAACGCAGACTGCATAGAGTAGGTCAAGCCTCATGTTCAGCAGGAAGCGACGTGTATCTGTGAGAGCCACTGAACAAGCCCTAGAAACGCACTCTTTTCTAATGTTTTGAGCGATGGTGAAGAATTGTTGAGCCAAAGCGCCAAGGTTAGTCGCTTTCTAAACCAGAAAAAAACCCACATTCCTATCATTTATGAAGAGGTAAATCTCTGTAATTGCTTTAGTGCAACAGGGAGCAAGTTAGCTATAGTAAATTATTCACGACCCTACTGGCTAACAGGCAATATCTGTTTCCGTGTTTTCGCCACCACTGGTATATTTGTCCCGTTTAAAGACAGCTTTGCACACTCTTACAATTTCTTTAACATGGACGCGCGAACGCCTACTGCGCGGCGTGGTCGCGCCGGAAGGTGGAGAGGATGCGTGCGAGGCAAGGGCATGCCCGCACTTCGTGCTGCTGGAGTAAGCGTCGTCTGCTAGGCGTTGTCATTATTGCGAAGCACTCCCTGCTCATCATCGGCTGTTATGCATCGGAGCCCCAAGAAGCTGCGAGCAACTGTTTTTCTGCCGCAATTTTAGCTGATCACTGCAGTAAAACAGGCGCGTTAGTGATATATTATTGCTGCAAAAGCGCAGAAAGACTTTGTCGAAGAAGGATAGAAGCAGCGCTCAATCATGTTGCTACACACTCCATGCTCACCTGTCACGCTGCGACCGCCACAGCGGCTCAGAGGTCATGGCGCTTGGCTTCTGACCCAAAAGACGCAAGTTCGGTCGTGGCCGCAGCGGACGCTTATCGATCGAGGCGAAATGGAAGAGCCCCCTTTACAATGGGACGCAAGTCCCCGTAAAACAACTGTAGGTGGTCTAAATTATCTGCAGCCCACCTCTACGATGTCCCTCAAGCCTGAGTATCTTTGGGACGTTAAACAGGCAAGCGATGGGAGGAACTAATTGCTGGCATCTTTTCGCCATGCATTTATTTTGCTTTGTGCTTCTTGAATTCATGCACATGTGCGATGGATTTTTGGATCCCCCCTTTTCTGTCCTAAGCCACTGCCCTAAGAACACACCGACTTGTCCCCTCAACGAAGTGTCAACTGTCCTTCAGTGCCTTCTGCTCACGCACTTCTTTGCAGCAAGTGAACCATTTTACGAAACACGTGCGTGTGCCGCGTATATCTCGGACTTCTTAGAAACCAAGCGGTGCTTGTGAATTATCCGGCCCGCATTTCCGGGATATATTGCTACACCGACATCGCCAGCGTTTCAGTAGGCTGGGCACGCAGGTGGGGCGAGCACCTTACGGTTCGCATCTTTTTTCTTTGCAGGTATTCAATTATCATCGTGTTTATGATAAAAATTGTTTTTATAATGCATTTCTAGTGCTGCCGAGCCCACGAAGCACGTATTATATTGCTCGTGATTATGCTTGTATGTTGCCAATGCTTCTACCGTTAACCGGTGACCTTGAAGTGAATGGTGGTCCACCTGTGCACTCTAAGAACGGTATGGTGCAGTAAAAATGTTTAAAGCCCGGCAGTCAAAGATCCTTGGACTGTAAAAAAATTCAACCAGTCCATCTTAGCGCAGCATGAAAAATCTTTCATTGACTTAAAAACTAGGCTGCATAATATTAAACAAGACTGCACCCCTTTAGCAGCAGTGATGACCCATATTGAGGCCATTGAATCCACCGCAAAGAATTGCGCGGTCGAAGTGTCCTCGCAGAATGTCCGTGCTAACGGCGACATAGCGTCAGAACAATCTTATGCTCTATGGGATCAAAGACGCTCAGAGTGGATCATAGAGCAGGTCTGAGCAACTAGTAATCGGCCTCTATAAAGAATTTAGAAATAGCTATACAACCACGAGGCATCGAACTGCCGGTGACTCAAATCACCTGCTGAACATATCGCTACTACAAGTGACCTGTCACGCTTCATGTCTGAAATCGCAACCCATCAACCAAGCCTTCCCACCTAAGCGCCTTTTGCCATTTATGCTCACGTTTCATATAGTGTCGTGGCCAGGAAGCTTTGAGTTATAATAAACATTCATAATAATAACAAAACCAATCCTTCGCGCTGCTAGAAAAAGAAACTCTGGCCGCGGCTGCAAATGTTTGTGACCTACTAATCTACCGTTTTTTTTTCAACGTAATAAAGATGTACTGTCTCACTGCGGCCAAAACCATTTATCTCTCTCATCGCGTGTGTAGGAGTGCACAAGCGCGTCATCATCATAATCATCACTGTGTAGGATGATGGAAGAAACCCAATAACTTATAGTTTTTTAAATATGTCAATGTTCATATGTAATCAGAAAGGTATTGCATGTGGGGAGAGAAGTGAAAACAAAGATCATATGCTCTCAAGACGAACAATATCTGTAGGATTCCAGCAAAAAATTATTACCGCAATAGAAATCGCTACAACATAAACACAAGGAATCATATAAAAATAAAAGAAAATATCGCCGCGAAGCATTGTGAAGTTTGTGTTCAAAGCCGCCGGAACGCGGCTCTTTGATAGTGACGATGGATGCGAGTAGGTGGTGGTGGAAACTTTAATTGCCAACGATGTAAATGGCGAGAGTGAAGCCCCCTACATGGCAATTCGATGCTCCCTCACTGCGAGGAGGCGCCTCTAAAAAGCGGAGGAGAGCCCTTGGAGAGCAATCCTTCACAGGGCGCTGCTGATGAGTCGGCGCGGTCTAGGGAAGCTTCGGTCATAAGAATCTCCCAGTAAGACTCCGCCACTGTCGGTTATTGGGGATGAGGGAAGGTAAGGCATGTGAGAAGAGGGTGTAGAAAGTCTCCTGCTTTGGCGCAAAGTTTGCATGACGAGGGGAATTGGTCTGGGTATCAGGCATGTAGTAGTATGGGGTATGCAGCAGTCCGAGTTAGAAGTCGTCGCCACTGTGCGGCCTGCGCTATGGTGCGCGAAGGGGCAGGGGGTGCGTACTCCCTTCTTTGTTGCCGGTAGTACGAGAGAATGTCACGTAACGAGAGCAGGTTCTCCTCGGCCCGTAGAAAGGGCTCGAATCCCGCACGGAATGTGAAACCCCGGGCTAAGGAATTAGCCTGCTTGTTTCCAGGGAGACCGGCATGTGCTGGCGTCCAGATGAGGTTTACAGGGTGCTAGAGCTGCCAGAAGTGTAGAAAAACGACCAGCAATGCGGGATATGTAGCGAATGGCATAGTTGAGAATGGAAAATTTAGAGTCAGAGATAAATTTTGTGTTAGATGTAGAAATGAGAGCAAGCGCGATGGCTGGCCTCTTCAGGCTCTTTGGTAGAATCGGTGATGATTGAGCTGGAGGTCAGAAGCTTTGCTTGATTTTAGGCTACCGCCAGGGTCATACGGGAGCCTGACGTGTACTCCGCTCTGTCCACGTAGACCAGCTCATGGTCATCGCCACACTGTTTGTGTAGGGTCCTAGCCCTTGCTACTCTGCGGTCCCTGTCCCACTGAGGGTGCATGCTCTTGGGGACGGGGGTACGTTGAGGTGAGAGCGGTTGATGGGAGAAAAGGGGACCCCGTCGGTAGGGTGTGTAGTTCGGGAAAGGTTGAATTAGGATAATAAAGTGCCGCCAGCCTCTGAGTTGCATAAACGGGATATTTGTGCTGTAAATGTAGTTTCTGCGTTTTCATCAAAGGTTTTGCGGACAGCAAGTTTGAAGAGTCGGTCGTTTGATGTGCTCTGGAGAAGACGTAGAGCCGTTTTATGCAACTTCGCAGGAGTGTATTTACCCGGTATCTCTACTTCTGCTTGAGGGGTACGTACGGAAGTGCATGCGTGGTGCGGCTTATTACGTAAGCCTGGGTGATGCGAGTCGTCTGTCGCTCGCAGAGGCCAGCCGGGCGGCTCCCTATGCAGCGATTGAGTCTGGTGGTCTGTTTACCGTGTGTTTGGTGTGCCTTTATGACTTCTTCGTGCGTGCCATGGGAGTAAATAACAAGCCCAAGCACGCGGATTGTGTCTAATAGTGAGATAGGGTGGGTGCCTGGGGTAAGGGAGATAGGTGGATTTAAGGAATCGTGTTATTTGGCCCGGTAAAGGGAGAGCTCTGATTTTAAAGGGGAGCAGGTCAGGCTACGCTCTCGTACATATGCGTCGGTGGTGGTTAGGGCCAGTTGTACGTGTACTTCTATTTCGGCATCGCTGCCGCGGTTTGCCCAAAAAGCGATGTCGTCGACGTAGAGGCTAAAATGGATGTTAGGGATTTGAGCTAGCTGTCGAGGTAGGTGGAGGAGTGCTACGTTGAAGAGAATAGGGGAGAGGACGGCTCCCTGGGGCATACCTCGTGCTTCCAGCGTGACACCTGGGAGGTGTTGGTCGCCGAAAGTAAGCGTGGTTGTGGGGTGGCTGGGGAACTCTCGGATGTAATACATCATGGTGCTGACTCTCCGGGTCGTAAGGTTTTGGAGGATAGCTGAGTGTGCAGCGTTATCGAAGGCCTTAGTGAGATCCACCCCTAGAATAGCTTTGGTGTCGGAGGTTTGCGAGTCGAGAATGGTATGTTTTAGCTGTAGGAAAACGTCCAGTGTTGACAGCCCACGACGAAATCCAAACATGCTAGTGGACATGAGGTTGTTGCCTTCTGGGTATTGGCGAAGCCTTGTCTGGAGTACACGCTCCACGATTTTGGCAGCAATGTGAAGAGGGAGAACAGAAGAGGGAGATGAGTATGAGGTTAGAGGTGAGCAGAGGTTTGCCAGGCTTGGGTATGAAGAAGACTTTGGCCTCTTTCCGTTGGGTTGTGAGGGTACCCATTTTCCGACGCTCATTAAGGTATTCGGTAAGTGGGGCGATGGATTGTGCATCGAGACTCCTCAGTGTCTTTTTATGTACCCCTCTGGGCCTGGGACTGTGGACGAGTTAATTCTCTGGAGTTCAGCCTGGGCTTCTGGCTCTGTAATGGGTTGGTCAAGGTGGTCGTTAGGGAGGCTTGCATAGTCAGGGCGTGTTACAGGAGAGTATGCGAGGAAGTATTGATTGCAAAGTTTTTGGAGGAGCTCCTATGAAGGCTTACCAGGGTTTGTATGACTTTGTAGAGGTTGTGTCTTTGGGAAGTCTTATAGTGAGTGTAGTCTATTAAGTGCGTAAAGAGGTTCCAGGTCTGGGGTATAATCATATCACCATCTAGCTTGTTGCATTGTGATTCCCAGTTTTGGCGAGAAAGAATCACTGCGCGCGTCTCTATCTCTTTGTTAAGACGAGAGAGGCGGCGTTTAAGTGTTCGGTTTCAACGCTGGCTTTGTTGGTTCCAATTCTGTTGTTGGTTGGACTGGATGAATCGGGACGACAACTGGGGAAAAGTGTCCCTGGCTGGACCGCTTCTTGCTTCTGCGTTTGTGGGTGGCTGGGCTGTTTCGATGGCTCGTGAAAGTTTCGTCCGTTGCAGGATCCTGTGCCAGTAAGGTGAGGGCCCTCACACAAAACGCACCTGGGCGTGCAAGTACGGTCTTGTTCCGAACGTTGTGCACCACAACGGGGGCAATGATTAGTCTTTGGGCATGGACATACGTCGTAACGGTGACCCGGCTGTCTGCAGTTAATTCAGGCATTCGGACTGCTGCGGTACGGGGTGCAGCGGTGGATGGCTTTCATGTATTCGATGAAGTGAGGTACCAAAGTTGCGTCGAAGGTGATTAAAATGGAGTGCGTCTTTCCCATGCGGCGTGCTGCTAGTATGCTGTACTCCGGATTTCTTCTGACCAATTCTTGGTAGAGTTGTGTTAGGGTTTTATCGTCATAGGTGTTCGTGATCACTCCTCTGTTATCCCCCGGTGGGGGAGCCACGTAAGCTGCACAAGGGGTAGGGGTGGTCTCCATTGGTGAGGGAGGTCACCTTCTTGAGAACCTCGGCTGCTGGGAAGTGTGTTGTTGCACTGGTGAAAATATTTTTGGTTGGCTGGATACGCAGGCATAAGTTGTTCGGTGGGATGACTAAGCTGGGCCTGCACTGTCCCTTCAAGAGTCGAGGTGTTGGGATGTCTTGATGTCGTAGTTCACCTCGTGGCCGAACGACTACTCGATTAGCTTTGGCTGGCAGCGGTGGCAGCTGCTTGCTGCACTGCACTGTAAGCCGAGCATCCTTGTTGGCAGGTGGTAGGCGGGCTGGCTTCTTGCGGCTGCCCGTTTTGGTCAGCTTCGTGAGAGGTAGCGTTCTTGGAGCGGTAAGATGGTTTCGGTGAGCTGGCTGGGCGGGAGGCATAGGCTTTCCACAGAACTGGCGTCCAGTCGTTGGAATTCAGTTCTTATGCGGTTGCGGGGTGGTCTTCAACCGTTAATTCCATGATAACGGCCGGTGTCGCCCACGGTGTCATCGGAGACCCGCAGTCCGAGTTAGGCCTAGCTCGGCGGATCAGCGCCTCGGCCCGATAATCGTTTTTAGCACATACAAGGTCGGGTATTGAACGGAATGGGTGGCTTCCTTGTCTTCCTTAGGAACTTATGTCACTTTCTGTGGAGATTAGTGGCCGTAGGAGATGTTAGTAAGAGTAGCGCATACCGTTTTGCTTGAGCCGACGCTGCAGGCATCCGCTCTCGTTGGCCCCCTTTTCGCATTTGCCCCCTAGGGGGGAGTAGGCTCACCTGTAATATATTTAGCCTCCCGCAGCCACTTCTGCTTTCATAGAGATTGTTGTAGGTCCCTTCAGCGCCTTATCTCGAAAGTCCTTCGTGAGCTGTAAACAGAATGTGCCGGTGAGCGGCGGCAATTCTTTTAGTGCGGAAGCACTCATACGCTCACCAATCTCGACTGTGCTTATAACGATGAAGTGATAATGAGCCGTTTCCTAGCAGCAGCAACGCAACATGAGGTTTCTTGTTCGCGAAATAAAAAACAAGGAAAATAAATATTGCCGCGACTGGGATTCGAGCCCACGGCGGCGCGGAGAGATGAGTTTCGCTGGCAAGTGCACGAGACCATTACGCTACCGCCGTAGTTTTTTTTCTTTATTGCACGAAAATAGTGCCGAAAAGGAAAGTCTAAGCACGCTCATGCCACAAAACACCAGGCCACCTTACCCCCGCATGAGCCCTCCTTCCAAAACAATAAATGTCTGCGAGACACACACTTGCATACAGATAGGGGAGCCATCTAGGCGGCTATCGCAGGGAGCATATTCTACCCGCACCAAAGCGCATTGTTCACGAAACAAAAATTTCGACGACCGTGATGATTCGTCGTGGCGGTCCATCATGCGGCTCTTCCAGAGACTAAGTATTCCCGGCAACATAAATAGATTATATAGCATAACAGTTTTTCTCCACAGGCAAAAAAACTGATACTGTAGGGTGTGATGTCAATGTATTTCTTAATTGTTCGTTGCAAAATACAGGCAATCTACGTCTGAATATGTATCGCCACAGCCGATCACGCCTCCAGTTAAAGTGCAATACACCCTTGCGCTGTACATTGCTGACCGTCACCTTCATCAACTTGCATTTGCGGCGCGCACCGGTCAGATCAGCTTAACCTTGATCAGAGCTTAACCTGAGCCTAATATCGTCAGCAGATGTTCCCACTATCCAGCAAAGCAAAATCATGAGCCAATCATGCTAAATACATACTTTTGCACATATACTCGGTTTAACTATTTAACTATACAAGATAGATATATGTGGTGGCGTGCTTCTGAATGATTTCTGCGGTTGGTAATAGATTATGACCAGGGTCAAAAATATCGCTGGAATATTCTAATCTAGAGCCGATAGCGGTTTTTTAGGCGATCAATTTACCAGAAGGTGGTGCCAGCATCATATTGAGACTTAGATTGCTTTATACACGGTTAGCCTTATTGGTGACGATGTTTACCTGACGTGTTGAAGTTAAATTGTAAAAATATGAATATCTGTGTATTTTCAGGTTTCAGGAGTTACTGAGGAGGGTTATGGTATGAAATAAGCACAGATTGAAAACTAAACATTTTGACAGATTTTTCTGTCTGGTTGGGTTCGAAAGATTTATAATAAACTGCACATCTTCAACCAAAAATTTAACTTTAACCCAGGGCTTCGGAGCCGACTGGGCTCCTTCATCAGGGGTGACTGAGGGCCGTAGCTAGCGTCTTTTAAGTATAAAAGGGAGGGGGCGGGGTCAAAGGAACGAGAGCTGTGACCTGAAAGGCGCGGAGGAGGGGGTTTAGGCTGTTAGTCACGCTGGCGCACTGCAGGGAGGTGGTGAAGGACGACTTTTTTTCTTTGAGTTGAGAGCAAAGTCCCTGGGAATATACTGGGGGTAGGTTTACTTTTGTGCGGTTAGTATTGTTAGGGGTGGTTTGGATATGCCAGGATTCCAGAAGGAGCCTTATGTGGTAATTTGTTTCGGTTCCGAAGATGCGGGTTTTTTCGAAGTTGATTCTATTGTCGGAGTCCTCTGAATGTTCGGCTACTGGACTGCGCTCTCTTGCGAGTTTACGGACGTCGTTTTTATGTTGCCGAAATTTTTCTTTAAAAATTCTGGTTTCGCAGATGTAGCTTGCGTCGCCGTCGGTGCATGGAATTTTGTAGACAATGCCTTGGGTTCTTTCTCTCGTCGGCTGGTCTTTGGGAGCAGGTAGGCAAAGCGCAACAGTGTTTGTGGGCTTGTGGGCAACCTGGAGACCCGATTTTTTCAGGATTCGGGCGATGGTTTCGCTGACACCTCCGAAATAAGGTAAAGTGACGTATTTTCGTGGTGGCGTTGGTCTTTGTGCGTTGATTTCTTGACGAATGTTGTGTTTTTGACGTAGAATGGTTTTTTGAATAAAGTCTTTTTGTAGCCGTTCATGATGAGTTCTTTGAATATCGTGCGTTGTTCTTTTTTTCTGTCAAGTTCTGTGCTGCAGTGTGTCTCAACTCTTCTGAACAGCGTCTTCACCACTGATGCTTTATGGACTGTCGGGTAATTCGAAGAGAAGTGGAGATACCTGCCAGAGTGAGTTGGTTTGTGGTATACGGAGAATTGAAGGGTATTGCGGTTTCGGGACACGAGGACGTCCAAAAACTGCAGGGTGTTTTCTTTTTGCACCTCTAGCGTGTACTGAATGTCAGGTTCTACGGAGTTAAAATAACGAAGGAAATTTTGAGTCTCAGATGTTTTGATGACGACGAAGCAGTCGTCGACATACCTCAGGAAAATGTTTGGTTTCGGGTGGAATGAGTTAAGGGCTCGTTGTTCGATGCTTTCCATGGTTAAATTTGCCATGACGACAGAGATGGATGCCCCCATTGGTGTTCCTTTCACTTGTCGGTAAAATTCTCCGTTTGACGAGAAGTATTTTTTTGATAGGAACAATTCCAGGAGGCGGCACACATCATTTACACTCAGCGGGGTTCGTGCGCTAAGTGTGTCGTCGCGTTGTAGGGCGTCTCGGGTAGCGGTCACCGCAAGCTTCACGGGGATGTTTGTGAAAAGGTACACCACGTCGAAGGAGACAAGACATTCGTAGGCGTCAAGGGTGGCTTGGGACACCAGTTCGATGAAGTGACTGGAATGACGGATATGGGTTGCTGTTTTTACTGCGATTGGGGATATGAGATTGTGAAGGTATTCTGACAAAGAGCGAAGAGGGGAACACCGTACAGTCAGACAGAAAAACTTTATTTAGCAAGTGAGTTTTATACCCAGCTGGGTCCCTGGGCCACTGCGCGGTACCGCACTGCATCAAGTAGGTCATGCCGGGACATGACGTCGGCAGCCCGAGACATCGCAGCAAGCTGCGATATCGGGTCTGCAGACATGAGCAGGACCTCCCAGTCCTCCCCGCGGGCGAGGGCCAGCAGGGCAGCCGAAAAGGATATGGGAGAGTGTGGCGTGGGGGTCACCGCATAGGGAGCATGCAGGGGATGTGTCGCAATAGTGGGAACAACGGAAGCCGACCATCGGGCGCAAAGGGATCCCCGGTTTGTGGACTTTGGACAGGCCGTAGAATGTTGAAGCCGATCCGTTGGTGCTCAATAACTGAAGGTAGAGGTTTCGGAAGGTGGGGTGTTTTTGGAATACTTCTTTCAATGTTTTGTTTAGCCTTGCTTGGGTAGTGGTTTGGGTTTGGGGCCCTTCTTCAATTTTCATATTCGTGACTGCTGAGTAAGGCGGATATTTTCTCTTCGTAGTCCCGTCTGTCCAGAACGACTGTTGTGTTGCCCTTGTTCGCTGGGAGGATCACACTGTTGGTGTCTGTAGTGAGGTCTTGCAAGGCTTGCCTTTCATCCGGTGTTAGGTTTGATTCTTTTCGGTGTGCATGCACTGAATTAAGTACAGGTGTTGTTTTGAGCCTGCCATCTTCTCGTACACCAGGTTCCAGTTGCTGGATACCGACTTCAAGCGACGACACGATTGTTGCAAGGGGGGGGGGAGGGGGATGTGTTCACATGAAGGTTGAATTTCTGTCCCTTAGCTAGGATTGAGGTTTCGGCGGTTTGGAGCTTCCTGGAGGAGAAGTTGGCGACCAGGTCAGAATGGTCCGGTGGGTATTGTTCGGGCCGGCGTTGAAGTTTCGACATCTTCAACGCCCCTTTTCACAAACATCTCCGTGAAGCTTGCAGTAACCGCTACCCGAGACGCCCTACAACTCGCCAACACGCTCAGCGCACGAACCCCGCTGTAAATGATGTGTGGCGCCTACTGGAGTTGTGCCTATCAAACACATACTTCTCGTCAAAAGGGAAATTTTACCGACAAGTGGAAGGAACACCAATGGGAGCATCCATCTCTGTCGTCATGGCCAATTTAACCATGGAGCACGTCGAACAACCAGCCCTCAGCTCATTCCACCCAAAACCAAAGATTTTCCTCATGTATGTCGACGACTGCTTCGCTGTCATCAAAAGATCATTGACTCAATACTTCCTTCGTCATTTAAACTCCGTACAACCTGAGATTCAGTTCACGCTAGAGGTGGAAAAAGAAAATTCCCTGCAGTTTTTGGACATCCTCGTGTCCAGAAACCAGATTACCCTTCAATTCTCTGTATACCGCAAACCAATTGACTCACTCAGGCCGGTATCTCCACTTCTCTTCGAATTACCCGACAGTCCATAAAGCACCAATGGTGAAGACGTTGTTTAGAAGAGTTGAGACACACTGCAGCACAGAAAATGACGGAAAAAAAAGAACAACGCAGGATATTCAAAGATCTCATCATAAACGGCTACCCAAAATAAATTATTCAAAAAACCATTCGACGTCAAAAACACAACATTCGTCAAGTAATCAACGCACAAAGACCAACGCCACCACCGAAATACGTCACTTTACCTTATGTTGGAGGTGCAAGCGAAACCATCGCCCGAATCCTGAAAAAATCGGGTCTCCAGGTTGCGCACAAGTCCACAAACACTGTGCGCTTTGCCTACCTGTTCCCAAAGACCGGCCGCCGAGAGAAAGAGCCCAAGGCATTGTCTACAAAATTCCATGCGCCGGCAGCGACGCAAGCTACATCCGCGAAACCAAAAATTTCAAAGGAAGAATTCGGCAACATAAAAACGATGTCCGCTAATTCGCAAGAGAGCGCAGTCCACTAGCCGAACATTCCGAGGACTCGGACAATATAATCAACTTCGAAGAAACCCGCATCCTCGGAACCGAAACAATTTACCACAAAAGGCTTCTTCTGTAATCCTGGCATATCCAAACCAGCCCGAACAATACCAACCGCAAAAAAAGAAACCTGCCCCCAGTATATGCCCAGGGACTTCGCTCTCAACTAAACGAAAAAAAAGTCTCCATTCACCACCTCCCTGCCGTGCGCCAGCGTGACTAACAGCCTTAACCCCCCTCCCCCGCGCTATTCGCGTCACAGCGGTCGTTCCTTTCACCCCCGCCCCATCCCCTTCATACTTAAAAGAAGCTAGCTACTGCCCTCAGTCACCCCTGATGAAGGAGCCGAGTCGGCTTCGAAACGTTGGGTTAAAGTTAAATTTTTGGTTGCAGATGTGCAGTTTGTTATAAGAAATAAGCATAAGCACAAACGAAGCAGGTGTTACGTAGTTACGCCGCCGGTGGAATGATAACAGGGAAGTCTGCTTTATATTCAGCGTCATGAGACAAGTGCAACACAAATCTAGTACTTTATTATGATCCTTTTGTTGGCTTTAAACAGCTACGTGATTTGTGACTGGGCAATATATGACGCAGTAGTCAGCTAAGAGGCAAATTTCAGAAGTAATGTCATTAGGCTTCGTCATTAATATAGATGATGGCGCACAGTAGCGTCAGTTGCTTTTGCTCTATTAAACTCAGTAAAACTAAATAACAAACATTAATATAGATGAAGTAAATAAGTGGACGGAGAACAGTTCCTTGGGGCACACCAGACAGGGCAGGGGGAATCAGGTATGAAAAGCCATTTCCGGGTATATGTGTTTGGTGGTATTTGGTGGTAAAATAAATGTCATATTATTGCTTAGTGTTCTTTAAAATTTTAGTATTAGCACCGTAGTCCCCAACTGATTATGGTTTTTCACTTAGCCTATTAAATTGACGATACCACTGACATTGAAGATTATGTTTGTTATCGAGGAAGATTGTGAGTGGCTACATCAGGAAGATTCTAAAGATCCATGGGTCAAAATAGATCAAAATGCATTGTATAGCACATCAGCGCCTCCAGAATCATTTTTTACCGCTATAACTTCGCTATTCCGGTACTTTCGGCCCGTGCTACGGTTTTTTGACACAATATATGAATTTCAGAGAAGGAGCAAGAAGTAGGAGACCGAAAAGAGGTACTTCGAATGAATATATAACTGAAATTCTTCTTCTTTCATTACGCAACGGAAATATACAAAATTTGTGTGGCACTCGAAAGTACAAGACACGCCAATCAAAAGTTTTGACGGTATTATGCATGTTTTTCTGAGTTCGTGATATTTTCATCAAATCCGCAGGTGTCCTTGTTAGTAACGGCTTGAATCACAGTCTCGCCTGCCCCAACTGCTCCAGTTTCTAACAAGTCACCGTATATTGTTCAGCACATCCCCTTTACTCGAGTGCAAGGGAAGAACGGTGACATCAGCGTAGGCAGCGCAGCGCAGATGACCCAAGCCTCGATTTGGGTCATCTGCTCTGCGACGAATTTATTGCGTGCTTGTTGGACTGCACTTATTCGTTTGAGGCATCAGATAAAGCTACCGCGGGACAAATTGCGTTATGTGCTTTGTGCGCACCCGGGAGTTTGAGCCGACCGGCAGTCACCTACGGCTGCTACGCCAGCGGGGGAAGGGGGAGGAGGAGTGGTGTGCCGTGACAGCAGCACTCCTTCCAGGAAGACCAGAGAGAGTAGCGTTTTCTTGTAGGCTCGGGCAGAACGGAAATTATGGCTCAGCAGCAAAACGTAAGAGCGGACTGCGGCATCCGGATGTCGAAACCGGGGAAACCGAACACCAAACTTCATTGCATGAATACTTGGGTGGTGCGCTTCAAATCCGGTTCCGAAGTGGCGCTCGTCAGCAATGCAAGAAGTCTAGACCTCAAAATTTCGACATCAATCAGCCTCAAACTCACGCTTGAGTTTGAGGTCTGAATTGCTGACCCCACTCACAAAAATTTAAGCCGTCACTGACCTCACCTCATTCTCACCTCGCGACATGTCGCTGAGGTCATTTTGCGATTGAAGTCGACCTCAACGCAAAGCAAGAATGATCTATGGCGTGTAACGCTGGCTACGCTGTGTATTTGTCAACGGGTACGACGAGCGCGTATCTCACTAGACAATTGCTACGTACATACACTTATTTGACACATTCGAGCATTGCAGAATCGTAGTGTGGGCAACAAGGGTCCGGCCACCAGTCGTGTCCAGAAGGGCGCATGACAGCCACCGTCGTGGCTCATTCTTCAATGGCGCTCGGCTGTTCACACAAAAGACACGGGTTCAATCCCTGCCGCTGCGGTCGAATTTTGATGGAGGTTAAATTCAATATGCTCGTGTACTGTTTGATTAAAATGGACGTTAAAAAACAGCCGCTGGAGGGAGTTTCCAGAGCCCTTTCACTACAGCGTCCCTGATTGGGACGTTAAACGACAGTTAACCTTAGCGCGTGACAGAATGCGCCCTTTCTACCAGCAGGCTGTCACGTTTATGACCAAGTGCCAGGTAAAAACTGCCAGCGAAAATATTTCTTCGACAGCGACTTTTAATGTGCAGCTCGTAACAGAATTATTGGTTGTATTCTATAGCATACCTAACAAGCTAAAGTTCATTAGCGCTGCAGATAATCCATTGGTGCTTAGAAGACGAAAGTGCACAGCCATATTGGTGGTAATAAAGGTTCCATATTTGTGAAAACGGCACGCTTGCTTGTGCAAACATCGAGTTCTCACAAATACCTTTTCTAGTATTTTATTAGCCTTACTAACTGCTGTAGGCGATCCAGGGCCAGCATCTCAGGTTGTTTCAGCGGTGACGTCTTAGCTATTTTCTTCCACTGTGGGCACGCCATTCCTCCAGGCGGCGGTGATTAGGTCGGCATAAGTGACACTATTTCGCCTTTCCCGCTCATCTTTGCAGTCTTCCGAAATCAGACTGAAACATAACGCGCCTTCTGTAAAGCGGAGAGCATTTCGAATATGCTTCCACAGTTTCGCCCATTAGAAGAGATTTCGAAGCGTCACAGTACGAAATGTCGCAGTTGTCATCAGGCTATGAAGAAAGGAAGAAATAATGGACTGTTCGTGAAGACAGGCATTCTCAGCTGCGTAGCGACTGCAGGAAAGGAGTCGCGCTCAGTTGTGTATTGCGGGCAATTTTTTTATAATGAATTCTATTAGAGAATATAAAGTATTATTCCTATGATTTGCGAACGTGAGCTATATATTGTCAACGTTGCGCAGACCTTATTTGCCGGTTTTTCTCTAGTTGCCAAAGAATTTTTTTGTTGCATTAGGTCTGAGAGGCTTTTGACATTAGCGGTTAGTAGCTTGGTTGCAGAATGAGATTACTAGTTTCCCGTTGGTAAGAGTTGCTTATGTTTTCAAAAATATAAAACAGATTGTCCGCACGCGCTGAGCAACGCCTACCAGCACACGTCACTCCAAAGGGCACATGTGAAGCCACCTTCTTTTTCCGGTCTGAGTTGAAACCGGAGCCAGTTGCGGGCACTGTAACGAATACTGCATAAAGTAGGTCAAGCCGCACGTTCAGCAGGAAAAGACGTGTATCTGTGAGAGCCACTAAGCAAGCTCCAAAAACGCCCACTTTTCTAAAGTTTTGAGTAATGGTGAAGAATGGTTGAGCCAAAGCGCCGAGGTTAATCACTTTCGAAATCTGAAAAAAACCCACATGCCTATCGTTTACGAAGAGGTAAATCTGTGTAATTGCTTTAGTGCAACAGCTAATAAGTTAGCTATAGCAAATTATTCACAACTCTACTGGCTAACAGGCAATATCTGTTTCCGTGTTTTCGCCACAACTTGAATATCTGTCGCGTTTAAAGATAGCTTTGCACACTCTTCCAATTTTGTAACATGAACGCGCAAACGTGGACTGCGCGGCGCTGTCATGCCGGAGGGAGGAGAGGAGAGAGTGTGTGAGGCAAGGGCATGCCCACACTTCGTGCTGCTGGAGCAAGCGTCGTCTGTAAGGCTGTTCTCATTATTGCGAAGCGACTCTTGCCTATCATCGGCTGTTATGCATCGGAGCCCCAAGAAGCTGCGAGCAATTGTTTTTATCCGCTGCATATACCGTAGGTGACTCTGAAAAGAGCGCACATTCGGGTACAACCTAGCATGCCCAAGAAACCAGTTTCAATCGTTACTTACGAAAAACTGTTTAAAGGGGACACTCGATATTGCAGCGTTAATTCCTTTAAAGCAAATGATCTCGAGACGCTACATGCAAATGCCACCGGGGCCTAGAGTCGTGGGTGGAACGCTACGCATTTGCATCAGTCCAGAGCCGCATAGACGCAGCAGATAGAACTCGAAACAAGCGCTCTCAGAACACGTATATAAAAGTGGCATCGCAGGGGTTGCTTCGCAGAAAACAGAACAGCCAAAACGACGCCGCTAGCTACAGCGGCATGATCGGCGCGCATGCTCGTTCGATCTCCCGATTTCCCCTCTGCTTCGCCTGGGCACCGCTGCACCGGGCAGTCGACACGCGCTCGTTTCGCAGAAAAATTGGCAGGCCATACATCAAACAGAATATTTCAAAAATAAATCTGACAAATTACAGCCGGGCTTTCTGGAACACCCGATCTTCAAATTACGTTGTGCAGTTCGCGAATGAACAATGTATCGCGATGTATTTTTTTTTTTCTGCCGCAATTGTAGCTGATCACTAGAGCAAAACAGGCGCGTTAGTGATATTTCATTGCTGCAAAAGCGCGAGAGACTTTGTCGAAGAAGGATAGAAGCAGCGCTAAATCATGTTGCTACCCACTCCGTGCTCAGCTGTCGAGCTGCGACCGCCACGGCGGCTCAGAGGTCATGGCGCTCGGTTTCTGACCCAAAAGACGGAAGTTCGGTTCTGGCCGTGGCAGTTGCTTTTCGATGGAGGCGAAATGGAAGAGCTCCGTGGGCTGTGCAACGTCAGTCCCCGTAAAACAACTGTAGGTGGTCTAAATTTTCTGCAGCCCTCCACTACGGCGTCCATCAAAGCCTCAGTAGCTTTGGGACGTTAAACAAAGAATCAGTGGGAGGAAGTATCTGCTGGCATCTTTTCGCCAAGCAGTTATTTTGCTTTGTGCTTCTTCAATGTATGGACACGTGGGATGGATTCTTGGATCCTACTTTTCCTGCTCTAAGCCACTGCCCTCCGAACACACCGACTTCTTCCCTCAACGAACGATGTGTCATCTGTCCTTCAGAGCCTTCTTCTCGCGCACTTCGTTGCAGCAACTGAACCATTCTGCGAAACACGTGCGTGTGTCTTGTATATATTGGACTTCTTAGAAACCAACCGCTGCTTGTGAATTGTCCTGCCCGCACCTCCGGGATATATTGCTACACTGACATCGCCAGCTTTTCAGTGGGCTTGGGCAGGCAGGCGGTGGGAGCACCTTACGGTTCGCATCTTTTCTCCTGTGCAGGTAATCAATTGTCATCGTGTTTATGATAAAAATTGTTTTTATAATGAATTTATCGTGCTGCAGAGCCCAGAAAGCAGGTATAATATTGTTCGTGACTATGATTATATGTTCCCAATGCTACTACTGTTAGCCGGTGACTTTGAAGGGAATCGTAGTCCACCTGTTAACTCTAAGAACTGGTTGGTGCTCTAAAAATGTTTAAAGCCCGGCAGTCTAAGAACCTTGGACTGTAAAAAATTAATCCAGTCCATCTTAGCGCAGCATAAAAAATCTTTCATTGACTTAAAAACTAGGCTGCAGAATATTCAATAAGACCACCCTTTTAGCAGCAGTGATGACCAATATCGAGGCCATTGAATTCACCGCAAACTAATGCGTGGTCGAAGTGTCGTCGCAGACTGTCCGTGCTGACGGCGACGCAGCGTCAGAACAACCTTATCTTCTATAGGATCAAAGACACTCAGAGTGGATCATGGAGCAAGTCTGATCAACTAGTAATCGGCCTCTGTAAAGAAATTAGAAATAGCTATACAACCAGGAGGCATCGAACTGCCGTTGACTCAAATCACCTGCTAAACATATCGCTACTACTGGTGATCTGTCACGCTTCATGTCTGAAATCGAAACCCATCATCCAAGCCTTCCCACCTAAGCGCCTTTTGCCATTTATGCTCACCCTTCATGTAGTGTCGTGGCCAGGAAGCTTTGGGGTATAATAAGCATTCATAATAATAATCAAACCAATCCTTCCCGCTGCAAGCCAAATAAACTCTTGCCGCTGCTGCAAATGTTTGTGACCTACTAATCTACCGCTTTTTTTACAACGTAATGAAGATGTGCTTTGTCACTGCGGCCAACACCCATTTGTCTCTCTCGTCGCGTGTGTAGGAGTGCGCAAGCGCGTGATCATCATAATCATCACTATGCAGGATGATGGAAGAAACCCTATAACTAATAGTTTTTTAAATATAAGTCAATGTTAATATGCAATCAGAAATGTATTGTTTTTGGGGAGACTAGTGAAAACAAAGATCATGTGCTCTCAAGACGAATAATATCTGTAGAATTCAAGCAATAAATTATTACCTCACTATAAATTGCTCCAACGAAAACGCAAAGAATCATATAATAATAAAAGAAAAGACCGCCGCGGAGCATTGTGAAGTTTGTGTTCAAAGCCGCCGGCACGCGGCTCTTTGATAGTGACGATGGATGCGAGTAGGTGGTGGGGAAACTTTAATTGGCAACGTTTTTAAATGGTGACAATGAAGCCCCCTACATGACACGTGGATGCTCCCTCACTGTGAGGATGCGCCCCTACAAAGCGGAGGATAGCAATAGGAGAGAAATACTTCTCATGGCGCTGCACATGAGCCGGTGCTGGTGTAGGGAAGTTTCGGTCATGAGTCTCTCAGTAAGACTCCGCCACGATCGGTGATGGGGGATGAGGGAAGCTAAGGCATGTGAGAAGAGTGTGTAGAAAGTCTCGTGGTTTGCCGAAAAGTTTGAATGACGAGGGGAATTGGTCTGGGTATCGGGCACGTAGTAGTATGAGGTATGGAGCAGTTCGAGTTTGTAGTCGTCGCCACTGTGCGGCCTGCGCTATGGTGGGCGATGGGGCTGGGGGTGCGTACTCCCTTTGTTGCTGCCGGTAGTACGAGAGAATATCACGGAACGAGAGCAGGCGTTCCTCGGCCCGTAATTGGGGCACGACTCCGGCCCGGAATGTAAAACCTCGGGCTAAGGAAAGAGCCTCCTCGTTTCCAGGGATGTCGGCATGTGCTGGCGTCCAGATGAGGGTTATATGGTGCCAGGGCTGCCAGAAGTGTAGTAAACGAGCAGCAGTGCGGGATATGGAGCAATTGGCATAGTTGGGAATGGCAGATTTAGAGTCAAAGATAATTTTTGTCTTAGATATACAAATGACAGCAAGCGCAATGGCTGCCTCTTCTGCCTCTGTGGTAGAATTAGTGATAACTAAGCTGGAGGTCTGAAGCTTTGCTTGATTGTCGGCTACCGCTGGGGCCATACGTAGCCTGACGCGTACTCCGCTGCGTACACGTAGACCACCTCATGGTCATTGCCATACTGTTTGGGGAGGGCCCGAGCCCTTGCTACTCTGCAGTCTCTGTCCCGCTCAGGGTGCATGTTGTGGGGGGGGGGGGGGGGTACGTTGAGGTTAGAGCGGATGATGGGAGAAAAGGGGACCCCCTCGGTAGGGTGTGTAGTTAGGGTAAGGTTTAACTGGGATAATCAAGTGCGGCCAGTCTTTGAGTTGGATAGACGGGATACCTGTGCCGTAAAGGTAGTTTCTGCGTGTTCGCCAAAGGTATTGTGGACACCGAGCTTGAAGAGTCGGTCGTTTCATGTGCTCGGGGAAAGACGTAGAGCCGTTTTTGTGCAACTTCGAAGGAACGTATTTACCCGGTCTCTCTACTTATTTTTGATGGGTAGGTACCGAATGGCATACGTCAGCCGGCTTATGACGTAAGCCTAGGTGAGGCGATTCGTCTGTCGCTCGCGGAGCCCAGCCGGGCGGTTCCCTATGCGGCGAATCAGTCGGGTGGTCTGTTGACCGTGTGTTTGGTGTTCATTTATGACTTTTCCGTGCGCGCCATGGGAATAAAGAACAAGCCCAAGCACGCGGATTGTGTCTAATAGTGGGATGGGGTGCGTACCTGGGGTGAGGGAGATAGGTGGATTAATTGAATTGTGTTGTTTGGCCCGGTAAAGAGAGAGCTCTGATTTTAAAGGGGAGCAGCTAAGACTACGCTCTCGTACATATGTGCCGGTGGTGGTTAGGGCCAGTTGTACGTGTGCTTCTATTTCGGCATCGCTGCCGCGGTTTGCCCAGAAAGTGATGTAGTCGACGTAGAGGCTAAAATGGATGTTAGGGATTTGAGCTAGCTGTCGAGGTAGGTGGAGCAGGGCTACGTTGAAGAGAATAGGGGAGAGGACGGCTCCCTGGGGCATACCTCGTGCTTCCAGTGTGACACCTGGGAGGTATTGGTCGCCGAAAGTAAGCGTGGTTGGCGGTGGCTGGAGGAAGTCTCGGATGTAGTTGTTCATCATGGTGCTGACTCCCCTGGTCGTAAGGTTTTGGAGGATAGCTGAGTGTGCAACGTTATCGGAGGCCTTAGTGAAATCCACCGCTAGAATAGGTTTGGTGTCGGAGGTTTGCGAGTTGAGAATGGGATGTTTTAGCTGTAGGAAAACGTCCTGTGTTGACAGCCCAGTACGAAATCCAAGCATGCTAGAGGGCATGAGGTTGTTGCGTTCTAGGTATTGGCGATGCCTTATCTGGAGTACATGCTCCATGAGTTTGGCAGCAAATATGAAGAGGGAGTGTAGAAGAGGGAAATGAGTCTGAGGTTAGAGGTGAGCAGAGGTTCGCCAGGTTTGGGCATGAAGAAGACTTTGGCCTATTTCCATTGCGGTAGGAGGGTACCCATTTTCCGACACTCATTAAGGTATTTGGTAAGGGCGGCAATGAAATGTGTGTTGAGATTCCTCAGTGCCTTCTTATGTACCCCGTCTGGGCCCAGGGCTGAGGACGTGTTAAGTCTCTGGAGTTCAGCCTGGACTTGTGGTCCTGTAATGGGTTGGTCAAGGCAGTCGTTAGGGAGACTTGCATAGTCGGGGTGTGTTACAGGAGGGTATGCGAGGAAGTATAGATTGCGAAGTTCCTAAAGGAGCTCCGGTGGAGGTTTATAGGAAGTTTGTATGAGTTTGGTGGGGTTGTGTTTCTGGAAAGTCTTAGAGTGAGTGGAGTCTATTAAGTGCGTAAAGAGGTTGCAGTTCTGGGGTATACTCATATTACCATCTAGCTTGTTGCATTGCGATTCCCAATTTTGGCGTGCAAGAATCACTGCGCGTCTCTATCTCTTTGTTAGGAAGAGCGAGGCGGCGCTTAATTATCCGGTTCCAAGGCTAGCTTCGTCAGAGATAGCGTTCTCGGAGTGGTAAGGTGGTTTTAGTGAGCTGGCTGGGCGGGAGGCGTAGGCTTTGCACAGAACTGGCGCCCAGTCGTTGGAATTTAGTTCTTGTGCGGTTGTGGTGCGCTCTTCAACCGTTAATTCCATGATAACGGCCGGCGTCGCCGACGGTGTCGGCGGAGACGCACAGTCCGAGTTAGGCTTAGCTCGGCTGATGAGCGCCTCGGTGCGATAATCGTTTTAGCACAAAAAAAGTCGGGTATTTAACGGACTGGGTGGCTTTCTTGTCTTCTTTAGGAACTTTTGTGGCTTTCTGTGGAGATTAGTGGCCGTAGGAGTAGTGGCCGTAGATTAGTGGCCGTAGTAAGAGTAACACGCACCGTTCGCCGCAGCCGACGCTGCAGGCATCCGCTCGCGTTGGACCCCTATCGTCGTTGGCCCTCTAGCAGCGAGTAGGCTCACCTGTGATATATTTATCGTCCCGCAGCTACTTCTGCTTTCATAGAGATTGTTGTAGGTTCTTTCAGCGCCTTATCTCGAAACTCCTTCGTGAGCGTTAAACTCAAGGTGGCGGTGAGTGGCGGGAATTCTTTTAGCGTGGAAGCACTCATACGCTCACCAACCCCGACTGTGCTTATACCGATCTCACGATATTCAGCCGTTTCCTAGCAACAGCGACGCAACATGAGGTTTCTTGTTCGCGAAATAAAAAAGAAAGAAAATAAATATTGCCGCGACTTGGATTCGAGCCCAAGGCAGCGCGAAGAGATTAGTTAATTTCGCTGGCAAGTGCACGAGACCGTAACGCTGCCGCCGCCGATTTTATTTCTTTATTGCATGCAAATAGTGCCGAAAATAAAAGTATAGCACGCTTACCCCACAAAACACCAGGCCACCTTACCCCTGCATGACCCCTCCTTCCAAAACATTAAATGTCTGGGAGAAACACACACACATGCATACAGATAGGGGAGCCAGCTAGGCGGCTCTCGCAGGGAGCATATACTACCCGCACCAAAGCGCATTTTTCATGAAACAAAGATTTCGACGACCGTGGTGATTCGGCCCGGCGGTCCATCATGTGCCTCTTCGAGAGACTAAAAATTCCCGGGAACATAAATAGATCATATGGCACAACACAGTTTATCTCTATAGGCAAAAAACGGATAATGTAGGGTGTGATGTAACTGTCCTCCTTAATTGTTCGTTGTAAAATGCAGGCAATCTACGTCTCACTCTGTATCGCCGCAGCGGATGACGCCTCCAGTTAAAGTGCAATACACCCTTGCGCTGTACATTGCTGACCGTCACCTTCATCAACTTGCATTTGCGGCGCGCGGATCAGCTTAACCTTGATCAGAGTTTAACCTGAACCTAATATCGCCAGCAGACGTTCCCACTATCCAGCAAAGCAAAACCATGAGCCAGTCACTCTAAACACATGCTTTCGCACATATACTCGGTTTAACTATTTAACTATATTAGATAGATACATGTAGTTGCGTGCTTCTGAATGATTTCGACGGTTGGTAATAGATTATGATGAGGGTCAAAAATAGCGCTTGAATATTCTAATTTAGGGCGGATTGCGCTTTTGAAGGCAGTAAATTTAACAGAAGGTGGTGTCAGCGTCATATTCAGACTTATATTGCCTAATACACGGTTAGCCGAATTAGTGACGCTGTTTATCTCACGTGTCGAATATAAATTGCAAAAATATGAATATCTCTGTATATTCAGGAGTTGCTGAAGAGGGTTACGTTCTGAAATAAGCATAAGCACAAACGAAGCAGGCATTACGTAGTTACTCCGGCGGTGGAATGATAACAGGAAAGTCTGGTTTACATTTATTTATTTATTTATTTATTTATTTATTTATTTATTTATTTATTTATTTATTTATTTATTTATTTACAACAGCCTCAATCGCGAAGCTTTGCAGAGGAGACTGGGGTGAACATTTGCAGTGAATATTTGTGACGAATCTTGGTTGAAGAGGAGCAAGTTGTAATAGCAGGTTTTAGGAAAAAACAGTATTAGTAAACAAACTGCAAAAACAATACAGTAAACGGTAACAAACCATTAAAAGCCCGACATAATAATAGCAACCAACAACTAAAAGTTAAAAAAATGTGGATAACAAAACACAGCTCAAATTGGTTCTTTCACGAGTACGAAGGCATAAGGGAAGACCGCCATGGAAAAAGAGGAAAAACATTCAAAACCGACTACTTAACCATATAATTTTTATGACGTTACACGGTTGCAAAGAAGTTCAAAATGTCATGGCTTCATTTGAGCATTATAAATGAAAAATTCTTGCAACAATCAGGCCAGGTCATCAACAAACATTAAAGCGTATAAAGCTTTCCTGAAAAGGGCATTGAGAGTCATGAGGCAAGTAGAACACCAATCTAGTACATTATTATTATCCTCTTGTTGACTGTAGAGAGCTACGCGATTTGTGAACGGGCAGTATATGACGCAGTAGTCAGCTGAGGGGCAAATTTCAGAAGTGATGTCATATAGGCATCGTGATTAATATAGATGATGGCGCACCATAGCGTCAGTTGCTTTTGCTCTATTAAACTCAGTATAACTAAATAACTAACATAACTGTAGATGAAGTAAATAAGAGGACCGTGAACAGTGTACTTGGGACACACCAGACAGTGCAGGGGGCATCGGGCATGAAAATCAATTTGCGTGAATATGTATTTGGTGGTTAGTTAGGAATCTTCGAATCCGTTCTAAGACAGAAAGACGAAGGTTCAAATTTGAATGTTTAAGAATTTTGTGCTTATGGGGGTCGTCATCCCATCCGTTTGCATATTCAAAAAATAGGGTGTCGACAAGAATGTTCTACTCATTAAAAGTGTCCAATTCAAAAAGTAAAAGTGCGGGCTGAGTATCTCATCAATGATCGTGAAGAAAACTGTGTTGGGAAGGATAAAGTAGCTAACATATTATAAAATTTGGCTACAGTCGAGTATATAACAAGTTTTATTTTTTTTAAGAGATGCAAGTTATAGAAATAAATCAACAATTAATTTGAGATACGTTTCCTTGAATAAATTCAGGAATTATATACATTCCGCCAGTCTAATAGAACTCAACGCCCAGTTAGTGACCGCTGAAATAAATGTGATGTAATTGAGCTGCATATTTGCTTAGTGTTCTTTCAAACTTTAGCGTTACCACCGTAGTCCCCTACTGATCATGATTTTTCACTTAGCCTATTAAATTGACGATACCACTGATATTGAAGATTATGTTTGTTATCGAGGATGATTATGAGAATCTTCATGGGGAATATTCTAAAGACTCCTCGGTGAAAATAGAGCAAAATGAATTCTACAGCACATCAGCGCCTCCAGAATCAGGCATAGACGAACCATCAGGATCACAAAGCGATATCACGGAAAATTCTTGTCCAAAAAGGGAAGGTGCGTCGATCATTACTATCAACTCTGAGAGAGATTTTGAGAAACTAACGTAATGTTTTCCTTTGACTCATTTCGCGTGTGGAACGTTCATGTTGAAACAGCAAAAAGCGAAGCCGATTTGAACCATGAACTCGGTTTGCTGCATGTCAATATCAGAAGTTTAAATAAATACTGGGATGAATTAGGATTGATTTTAATGATTTTGGCGGTTCCATTTGATGTTATTATTCTCACTGAGGTTATTATAGATGTGCCGAAAAATGTGAATTTGTTTTTGCTGTGTACCCTTAGTTTCCATTGTGCCGTGAAAATCGTAAAGGAGGCGGTGTAATGCTATTCATAAAAAAAGTGAATGACGAATAGAGTAGACGTCAGCTTTATTCACTCAGAGGCGATCACTCTCTCTATTTACAAAGAAATACAGATTACACTGTGTGCTCAATATACAGGCCACCAAATGTTAATGCCAGTGCATTTCTAGATGAGCTGCATACTTTTTTTGCGTAAATACATGAATGAGAAGTACATCAACATTGCAGGGAAAATAAACATAGACATTATGAAAGAGACAAAAAGTATCACAGCAGATTACCTCAATTTGCCTGTAGAATTTGGACTTGTGAACCGAATTAAATGATGTAAGAAAGAGGAATACTTTGGTTCTAGAGGAATACTTAGGTGCATGCTTCGGGGAAAAATTCCCGTCGGCATACTAATACTGAAAATATGAGTAAGACATGGTGCTAGTAAATCATTTACGTGTTTTACAGGCTTCATTTGAATACTGCCAGCGTCCGCGGCTCTGCTCTTGCTCAAGGCTAAAAAAGTGGCTACAACCTCACTATTTGAGACTGGCTCTAGAAATATGGTTGGTTTATTTCGGTCATTTATATATTTTAGGTCACAAGCACTGGTTTTAAGGCCCCCAACTGACAGAAAGAAGTCATTGAATGCGTTGGCTAACTCAGCGCCTTGAATTCCTGTCCCATCTTTACCTATATTAGCTACCGCTTCTGATTCACTATTAATTACAGTGTTAAGTGCCTTCCATACATTGTCTGTGCGTCCTTGTGCTGAGTTGAACAGGTTAGAATAATATTGCGTTTTTGCATCACGATGGAGTTTAGTGGAAAACTTTCTGCATTTTTTGAGTTTTTTGAGCTCTTCGGGAGATTTACTGACTATAAATTTCTTCAACAGTCTATCCCTATATTTCATAAGCTTAAGGATTTTTTTTTATTTACCCATGGTTTCCGACTTTTTTGCATTTTTTAAGCGCCTTGATCGGGAAACACGCAAAATATATTTCAGATAACTTTTCCATAAATAAATCGTATGCTAAGTTGGGGTCGCTCTCTGTAAACACATCGGTACAGCTTACTCTGCTTAAGCAGTCTCTAAAAGCAGATAGCGTTTCTGGAGCTATGAGTCTGTAGGAATTTTCCGAACGCAGTTATTTGTGTGTATTATGAACTTGACGGACGTATACAAATATAGGCAAGTGGTCGCTAATAATGTTAAAGTGCCAGCTCTAACATGGGAAGTATCTGAATTGCTGATAAGCAGATCAAGAAGTGTTGCTGATTGTGGGGTGATTCGCGTGGGCGACGTTATGTAGTTTTCACAGGAATGACAGTTTGGTAATGAGTCTAGCTCTGTCTTAGCAATGGTATCAGCTAACATGTTGATGTTGACGTCACTACCTACAATAAGTGCGTATTTTCTTTCACTCACAAATTCTAAAAGAGAGTCTAGAAAAGAAACGAACATACGAACATTATTTGAAGGAGGCCGGCAACAAACACAAAACACAGAAGTACCACATCTAATAAAAAGCATCTCGTAAAAAGGAGTGATGAAGCAAAATTCGGGCAGAAGTTCGGAATCTATTGAGATTGAGATTAACATTGCCACGCCACCACCCATCTTTCCTGTGCGATTTATGTAGTATGATTAGTACATTGGAAATATAAACACATGCTCTTCAGAAGCAAACGATATTTCTGAAAAGATCACAACATCGATAGCGTCATTTGCGCCTCACTAAAAAAATAATCAAGTTCATCCTGCTTATTTCAACGCGATCTAAGTTTAAAATGAACACAACTAGAGCATTTTTGGCCACTTGGTGTCATATAGAGCATTTAAGGTTTATAACATCATCTAGCTCATTTGAGAAGAGAAGCATGATGAGAGGAAAATGCAAAGAACATCAGGGGCAGTGCCAAGTGAATTCATATCAGAGCTTATCGAGGTCAGCAGCACAACGAATGACAATGGCGCTATCGCCTCTCTTTTCCTTACAAGAACCTTCCCGTTGCAATGCCAGGAAAAACGGTAGTCTTTGTTCCCTGTCCAATTTTTTTACGCAGCGAAGCGTCTTTCTTTTGGTGCGTCATGTTTTCAGTGATCGAAACTCCAGATGGATCGTTTCTGAGGCCTTTCCGTTTTGCCAGCCACTGATCACGGGTTGGCTGTTGAGCAAAGCGCACAATAATCCCAGGCACTTTATTCGGTTTTGAGGGAATTCTATGAATAGCGCAGATGTCGTTCCCTGTCAGCTCTGGCAAGTCTTAGCTACTTTGTTCAAATTAGACAGCAAGTCCTCGTTTGGCGTAGCTTGGATGCCATGAACGTCTATGTTTAGCTTCCTGCTACGAATCTCAAGATTATTTACAGTCGCTTTCAGCTGCTGAATATCGCTTGAAGTGCAAGCAGCCTCTAAATTGCCTACACGTCTGTTTAAGCTACTGATGTCTTTCTCTTGTTTAATCTGACGGTTCAGGGTGACAACATACTTCTGGGACAATAGCTCAATAGAGTCCTTGATCTCTCCAACTTGGGTTGGCAGTCCTGCCAGAGCATCGAGCCATCGAGTTAAATCTTCGAGGAGGATAGTTAGCTCATAGTCCACGCTCGCTTTGTCCCCACATTTTGATTTTGATGGACGGCAGGCTACACATCGCCATGTCCTGCGGCCGCTCTCCCCTTCGGTCTGAAAAGTTGACTCTGACCATCCATAGCAACTACCAAGATAGTAAGAGGACTCACATTCGCTGCACTTCAGGATGCATCCGTCATCTGGCAGGGGCTCGTCGCAGGACTGGCATGTTTTTGCCATGACAAGTAGTCCAGAGGTGCAACGAAGCACTCTGACACAAGGCATGTCATTGTAAACAGCACTGAGAAAATGGCACAACACCGTAGCAACGGCGGTAGTACCAGCGCAGCGTTTGACAGGAAAATAAGCGAATTACCAACCCGACCGCGGCGGCTGCGTTTTTATGGAGGAAAAACGCTAAGGCGCCCGTGTGCTGCGCGATGTCAGTGCACGTTAAAGATCCCCAAGTGGTCGAAATTATTCCGGAGCCCTCCACTACGGACCTATTCGTTCCTATCTTCTTTCACTCCCTCCTTTATCCCTTCCCTTACGGCGCGGTTCAGGTGTCCAACGATATATGAGACAGATACTGCGCCATTTCCATTCCACCAAAAACCAATTATTATTATTATTACCAACCTGGATAGCCAAAAAAAGAGCAGATAATGCAAGCGTCCTTCCACCACCGCCGCTGATGCCAGTTTGTCCATGAATATCACCGGACACCTGAACCGCGCTGTAAAAACAAGAATAAAGGAGGGTCTGACACGAGAAAGGAAGAAAAAGGTACCGCAGTGGAGGGTTGGGGAATAATTCCAAGAGGTCGAAATTATTCCGGAGCCCTCCACTAAGGCACCCCTTTCTTCCTTTCTTCTCTCAGTCCCTCATTTATTCCTTTCCTTACGGCGCTGTTCAGCTGTCCTTCGATATGCGAGATAGATACTGCCCCATTTCCTTTCCCAAAGAGCCAATTAAATTTTAATTGGGTACGATAAGGTAACCAGAGTAAAATGCAGAAGACGATTGACAGCGATAAACACACCACCTCCTAGGTGTTATTGTTCGTGCCTTTGCGAAAGATGGCGAAGTTTGTTAACTACGGCAAGATCTAATAATCAATGAAGAATTATTCGAGGCATGATTCAGATAACAGAAGAATATTTCATGAACTCGAACACATGAGATTATGCACAGAATGTTCCTTTGGAATAACACTGCGTATGTTAGTAAACAGAGCTATGAATATGACCATGAAGTGTGTTTTGAAGGTTTCAAAACTGATTGATAAAATATGCGTCATTTTAGAGTGTGAGACCGGATATAACGCGTACGTTTTCTTGGAAGAGATTACTCTGTCGAAGCGAAGTTTGAAATTGATGTCCCGAACCTCTCCAAATTCAAAGAGATACCAAACAACTGCACGAACACTGAGCGAAAAGTACTCGGGAACTGCGCAATTGATGGTTTTCAACGCCTCGGCTAGAGATAGAATCGGATCTTTTTCTTAGAGCTTATTGGGTCTTTCAATTGGTGGCCGCGTCTCGTGAAATGCCATGGTGCCTGGTCTGAGTGCCTGCGCAATGCCTCGTTGTTGTATAGCTATTTCTAATCTCTTTAGAGAGGCCGATTACTAGTTGTTCAAACCTGCTCCATGATCCACTCTGAGCGTCTTTGATCCCCTAGAAAATAAGGTTGTTCTGACGCTGCGTCGTCAGCACGGACATTCAACGACGACACTTCGGCAACGCAATCCTTTGCAGTGGATTCGATGGACTCAATTTGTGTCATCACTGCTGCTAAAAAGATGCAGTCTTGTTGAATATTATGCAGCCTAGTTTTTATGTCAATGAAAAATTTTTCACGGTCCGCCAAGCTGGACTGGATGAATTTTTACTGTTCACGGATCTCAGACCGTCGGCCTTTAAATTTTTTTTAGCACCGGGCAGTACACAGGTGGGCCAGAATTCGCTTCAGTATCACCGGCTAAGGGTAGTAACGCTGTTAACTTACAAGCACAGTCACAACCAATGTAATACGTGCTTCGTGTGCTCGGCAGCAGGACAAATCCTTTAAAAAAAGAATTTTTAGCATAAACACGATGACAATTGATTACCTGCAAGGAGAAAAGATGCGAGCTGTAAGGTGCTCCCACCGCCTGGCTGCCAAGCCCTCTGAAACGCTGGCGATGCCGGTGCAGCGATATATTCCGAGAATAGCAGCGCTTGGTTTCTAAGAAGTCCTAGATATACGCGGCACACGCACGTGTTTCGTAAAATGGTTCACTTGCTGCAAAGAAGTGCGTGAGATGAAAGCACTGAAGGACAGTTGACACTTCGTGCGGTGAGCGGACAAGTCGGTGTGTTCGAAGGGCAGTGGCTTATGGCAGGAAAAGGAGGATCTAGGAATCCATAGCAAATGTCCATGGATTGAAGAAGCACGAAGCAAAGTAACTGCATGACGCATAGATGCCAGCAGATAGTTCCTCCCATAGCTTGCGTGTTTAACGTTCCAAAGCTACTCAGGCTATGAGGTACGCCGTAGAGGAGGGCTGCAGATAATTTAGACCACCTACAGTTGTATTACAGGGACTGACGTCGCACAGTACACTGCGCTCTTCCATTTCGCCTCTTCTAAAAGCGACCGCCGCGGCCAGAACCGAACTTGCGTCCTTTGGGTAAGCAGACGAGCGCCATCACCTCCGACCCGCCGCGGCGGTCGTGGCGCTAGAGCAACTTGTGAGCACGAAGTTAGTGGCAACATGATTGAGCGCTGCTCCCATCCTTCATCGACCAAGTCTTTCGCGCTCTTGCAGCAATAAAATATTACTAACGCGTCTGTTTTGCTCTAGTGAAGAGGTAGAATTGCGGCAGATAAAAATACATTGCGATACAGTGTTCTTCCCGCGAAATACACAATGTAATTTCAACATAGGGTGTCCCAGAAAGCCCGCTACTAATTTTTGCAAATCTCTGTTTTAAATATTCTGTTTGACGTACAGCCTTCAAATTTTTATGATGAGCGTGCGGGTGTCGACTGCGCGGTGCAGCGGTGTTGAGGCGAAGCAGAGGGGAGATTGAGAGACGGAACGAACATGCGCGCCGATCATGCTGCTGTAGCTAGGGCGTCTGTTTGGCTGTTTTGTTTTGTGCGAAGCCCCCCCTGCGATGCAACTTTTATAGCCGAGTTCTGAGAGCGCTTGTTTCGAATTCTATCTGCTGCGTGTATGCGGCTCTGTACTGGTGCAAATGCGTAGCGTTGCACCCACGACTCTAGGCCCCGGTGGCATTAGCATGTAGCATCTCGAGACCATTTGCTTGAAAGAAATTAACACTGCAATATCGAGTGTCCCCTTTAATCAGTTTTTCGTAAGTAACGATTGCAACTGGTTTCTTGCGCACGCTAGGTTGTTCCCAAATTTGCGCTCTTTTCAGAATCACCTACGGTATATGCAGCGGATAAAAACAATTGCTCGAAGCTTCTTGGGGCTCCGAGGCATAACAGCCGATGATAGGCAAGGGTTGCTTCGCAATAATGAGAACAGCCTTAAAGACGACGCTTATTCCAACACAACGAAGTCTGGGCATGCCCTTGCCTGGCACGCTTTCACCTCACCTCCTTCTGGCGCAACGGCGCGGCGCAGTTGACGTCCGCGCGTTCATGTTAAAATATTGGAAGAGTGTGCAAAGCTATCTATGAAGGGGACAGATATACCAGTGGTGGCGAAGACCAGAAAACAGATATTACCTGTTAGCCAGTAGAATCATAAAAAATAATTTGGTATACCTAAGTTATTATCTGTTGCACTGACGCAATTAGAGTGATTTACCTCTTAGTAAAAGATAGACATGTCGTTTTTTTTTCCTTAATTCGGAAGCGATTATCCTCGGCGGTTCGGCCCAACAATTATTCACCATCGCTCGAGTCTTAAGAAAAGCAGACGTTTTTGGCGCTTGTTCAGTGGCTCCCAAAGATACACTTGACTTCCTGCTGAACGTGCGGCTTGACCTACTCTATGCAGTCTGCGTTACAGTGCCCGCAACTGGCAACGGTTTTAACCAAGACCAGACAAAGAATCTGGCTTCAAATGAACCCTTTGGAGTGACGTATTCTCGTTGGCGCTGCTCAGCGCGTGCCGAAGATCAGTTTTGTATCTTTAAAAACATATGCGCCTCTTACTAACGAGCAGCTTGTAATCTCATACTGCCACCAAGCTACCAATTGCAAAGGTCAAAAGAGTCTCACACAATGCAACAAAAATATTCTATAGCAACAAGAGAAAAACCGGCGAAGAAGGTGTTCATAGCTCAGGTACACAAATGAAGGGAACACCACTTTTTATTCTCTCATAAAATTCAATATGAACAAACTTTCCCGCAATACCCAACTGAGCACGACTCCTTTCCTGGAGTCGCTACGTCACTGAAGATGCCTCTCTGGACGAGCGGTGCATTACTTCATTTCATCACAACGTGATGACAACTGCGAAATTTTGTACTGCGACACTATGCAATCTCTTCGACAGATTAAACTGTTGAAGGGATGCATTTGTTTCAGTCTGATTTCGGAGGACTGCCAAAATCAGCCAGAGAGGCGAAATAGCGTCACTTATGCCGATATAGATACCGCCGCCTGGCGTAATTGCATGCCTCACAGAGGAAGAAATCAGCTAATGCTCTGCAGCAGAAGACGTGGCTTCTGAAAAAACCTAAGATGCCGGCCCTGGTTCGCCTACACCAAATGGTAGGGCAAATAAAATACCAAAGAAATTGGCTCTGGTTGATCTCTGGTTAAACCTGGAGTGATCCGAGAGCTAGATCTGCCTGGCTACGCTCCTCTATAATCTTAAGGCTTTCCGTTTCGCTATCCGTTACCAACCACGTGGCTGATAACGTGGCTGATCACGTTACCAACAATGTGACCAGCCACGCTGCTCCTACGGAGCTCAAGGGGTGCGACGCAGCTCGAGGGGTGCCGCGCTAAAGGCTCGAAAGGCTAGCGTTATCTAGCTATCGCTACAATAGATATTTGCGCGAACACGCTGCTCACACAAGCAAGCGTGCAGTTTCCACAAATTGGCAGCTGTATTACCACCGATATGGCTCTTCAGTGTCGTCTTGTAAGCACCAATATTTGGTTTGGGTTGGTTTACAGGGGTTTAACGTCCCAAAGCGACTCAGGCTATGAGAGACGCCGTAGTGAAGTGCTCCGGAAATTTCGACCACCTGGGTTTTTTTAACGTGCACTAACACGCACAGTACACGGGCCTCTAGAATTTTTCCTCCATCGAAATTCGACCGCTGTGGCCGGGATCGAGCCCGCGTCTTTAGGGCCGGCAGCCGAGCGCCATAACCACTCAGCCACCGGACCGGCTTAACACCATTATTTATTATCTGTAGTAGTAAAGAACTTGAGCCTCGTAGTTATGCTATAGAATACTACCATGCATTTCGTGTACCAGCTGCATACGAAAAGTCGCTGCCAAAGAAATGTTCTCGCTGCCAATTTTTAGCCTTGCGCTCGGTCATGAAGGCGACAGCCTGCTGGTAGAAGAGGACGCTTTCTGCCACGCGCTCTAGTTAATGGGGGTTTAACGTCTTAAAGCGACTCAGGCTATCAGGGACGCCGTAGTCAAGGGCTCCGGAAATTTCTTTAACGTCCACTTATGCCGCACAATACACGAGCGTATAGAATTTCGCCTTCATCAAAATTTGACTGCCGCTGCAGGGATCGAGCCCGCATCTTGTGGCCCAACCGCCGAGCGCTCTAAACAGTGAGCCACAGCGGTGGCTGTCACGCGCTATTCTGAGTGCAGCTGGCAGCAGGACTCTTGGTGCTCGCACCGCGATTCTGCAATGTTCGGACGTGTCAAAAAGGCTTATGTATTAGCAATTGTCTCCTGAGTTTTGCGCTCGTCGTTCTCATTGAGAAATACCCAGCGCAATCAGTGTTACAGGCCGCAGTTCTTGTTATACATAGCGTTTTAATGAGCATGCATCATCTCAAAATATCGCTGCAGTCATACCATGAAAGATCAAAGAACTGTTCGTCCTAGTGATGCATGAGGTGGTTTTTCAACAAGTGTTTATTTCAGCAATGTCGATAGGCAGCAAAAATAAACTTATTCAAGTGTCCTCTACATAAGGCCACGTGCTGTCATTTGTTGTTACTTCGCACTTCGTCATATATAAATACTGCGTGGAAGTTTCTTTGATCTTTGCACGCTGGGACTGAAAACGTCGTGAGGGGTAACGTATTCACTGTTTTTCTAAACGCAGATCAGGACTTTTTTTTTTGCAGGTCGCAGGCGAAATAGAAATGAAATCTTGAATTCCGCTACAAGTTGTGGTTCCGGCATTATACTCGTCTTATAGAATAGAGCTCATGTCGTCGCCCCGGATTCTGTTCTTCCCTACTCTTTCATCTGTAGCATGTGCAGGATTATTAATTGTGACTCGAAAGCTTCACATTTCAGCCACCATCTTTGTTATGGCCTCGCGAGATGTCTGCCTTTGCATATTGAAGCACTAACTTCAAAAGTCTAGGAAGCGCCAAAGCACGCTCGTCCTATTCAGAAGAACATGACGGATCATCAGTATATGTCGCAAAATATTCCAAGCCACTGTACAACACGCGCCATGCCATTACGTATATTGCAGCTACAAATGTATATATTAGCGCCCGACTAATCAGAATAGAGAGCGGCGTGCAGAATATTAATTGTCGGCGCTTCTGTAATGAAGCGCGATAAAGACTGCAGCAATGCATGTGCTGCTTTCGGTCTAATGTAAATAATGAATTATTGTTTTTACTCTATGGTTTCTTACAGTTCACCGTGCAATAAATAATAGAGGCTCCTCAACATTCAATATGCTGGCTCTTAGGCAGGCTTTGGTTTTGTTTCTACTTGCCTTTCACATTATTCTGCCGTGGTGAGTAGCCTTTTTTCTTTAAAAATTTTTTGCAGTGTGCTACAAACAAAACAGAGTGTATAAAGTTTTTAAAAAATTTAAATAGTTATAGACAACTCCTTTGTGGCTGGGGTTTATGCGAAGGGCAGGAAGTATTTGCAAGTGAATTTTTTATACTCTCTAGGTAATTGTTATCTTTCTCTGGTCAACTTATTAATTACTAGACTTAAGTTATATATTCATGCGGGAAAGCTTGAGCATGTAATTCTCCAGCTTGTTCCTACACTGCCAGAAACTTCTACAGAGCTCCTACTAAAATATAATATTAATAATTGGCTTTTAGGGAAAGGAAATGGCTACTAAAATATATGCGCGGTGCTATTTTTCGTTAAAACAGCGCCGACCTGAAACCTGAACGCACGACGAGCGCCGGAAATGGCAACCTTGTTGTGACTTTATGAATGACGTTTCCTAATGTTTCCGCTTTCTAGCACTTTCGTTTTCTGGCATTTTCGTTCCGTTTATCCGCTATCCGTCATCTTTTCTGTCGTGTCACATGTGTTCAAACATCGAAATGAACCAAATGCCTTAACAGAAAGCATATCTGAGCTTTCGTCGCGTGTTTGTACGACGGAAGTCTACAGCTTCTCGCAGTTTCCTTGTGTTTCAATCTATAATAATTGTTTCTAGAGCAGGGATGTGCTTTTACAGAGGCCACCTTGCACATTACTTGAAAAGCGACACCCTTAATTACACATAAAAAAAAACAAGCCCAATTCTGCAAAACAAAGGAATAATGTTTATTAATGCGAGAGCATCAGATAGCTCACCGGCACGAATCCCGGGCCTCGTCCAAGAATTGCTGTTACAAAACTCGCGACTAATTGAAGCTGTGTGATGTCTTCGAGCAGCGGGAATATAGAAACTGATAGCCAGTGATGTTCAGCGTTTGTGGTTACAACTGCACTTGTTGCAAAAAAATAGGAAATTATTAGAATCGAATTCTGATACATTCAAAAAATAATTGGAACAGAGGAATGAAGGAATGGAATAGAACTGCTAATAGATTTGAAACACTGTGGCGTTACTGGCACATGAGTTCCTTAGGTGCCCCCGGTTATTTTTTTTTTTTCAATCACTAGATATCATCCTCTTTGAACGAAAACTTTAGAATGTTCTGTTGCTGGGGCAGCAAATTTACAATTACTGCTCGAAGTGCTTTTTTGCGGCAGCAGTGCTCATCAAAAATTGTGCCTTCGTGTGCTGCAAAACTATCAGGAGTGCTTGTTGCGCAATATTCTAGCACGCATTCATTATTCTTTGGTTTCGAGCTCCTTTGGCTTTTGAATAGCCAAAAAAAAAAAACAAATCAAGAGGCGACAAATTCAGGGAGCCTGTAGGAGAGAAGATGGGCGCTTAGGGCCCGTAGCAATGAAAAGCAAAGTTCTGGGCTTACCAGACACTAGTGCGCGATGAAAAGTGCGGCGTTGCTTTCTGATGTTGAAACATACTCTGCCGCAAGTTCTTAAAGGGAACTCAGTAATCTTTAACTCAGAAAGCTCTGCTTTGCAGTCATGGATTCATGGGAGTCATTCTACCACTTCTGGGAGAGTGGTGCAGCGGTTAAGGTATGAGCCACTGCACTGCGATAGTGAGTCCTGCCATATGTGGGGCTTCCGAGACCCGGTTGGTCTTCCCGGGCAACCATCCGCGACCAAAGATTAATTGATCTATCGCCAGCCACGGTGGGCAATATATACATGTAGGCATATATATATATATATATATATATATATATATATATATATATATATATATATATATATATATATATATATATTTATATAAAAACAAAGTTAAGGAAATGAGGGGCTCGTTTGATAAACTCATGAAGGGAGCCAACAGTCACCGAAACCAAGGTGCATGGGGGAATGTTAATTTTTTTTAATGTGTAGTGCTGATCATTAGGATAATAATACGTCGATTAATCTATCGCTTAAAGAAAATTACTTATAAAGCAGCAGAAAAGACGACCATGCCGCCGGTGGGATCCGAACCCACGACCTCCGAATATCGCGTCCGGTGCTCTCCCAACCGGGCTACGGTGACGGCTGTCCAATCTGCTGCTCTCGTGGGTATTTATGTGTATTGGGTTTAAGCGAACCTTGAGAGTGTCGACCAGCGAAACCCTCGTCCATAGCGGCGGACGAGGCACGCCCTGTATTACCGCGAATGTGACGTGGAACGTCATCTAAAGGCGAGGGTGGAAACTGTGCGAGAGCCCTCTTATGCTACCTATGGCATCAAGACTGCCAGAACCGAGGCCCTCGTTAAGCTATCAGCAGACAAAGTTAAGGAAATGAGGGGCTTGTTTGATAAACTTATGTAGGGAGCCATCAGTCAGCGAAACCAAGGTGCATAGGGGATTGCGTAAATATTTTTAATGTGCAGGGCTGGTCAGCGGCATAATAATACTTCGATTAATATATCGCTTAAAGAAAATTACTTATAAAGCAGCAGAAAAAACAACCATGCCGCCGGTGGGATCCGAACCCACGACCTCCGAATATCGCTTCCGGTGCTCCACCAACTGAGCTACGGCGACGGCAGTCCAATCTGCTGCTCTCGTGGGTATTTATATTTATTGGGTGTAAGCGAACCTTGAGAGTGTTCACCAGCGCCACCCTCGTTCATAGCGGCGGACGTAGCCCGTCCTGTATTAAAGCTAGTGTGACGTAGAACGTCATCTAACGGCGAGGGCGGAAACTGTGCAAGAGCCCTGTTATGCTACTTTTGAAATCAAGACTGCCATAACGGAGACCTTCGATAAGCTATTAGCAGACAAGGTAAACGAAATGAGGGGCTCCTTTGACAAACTTATGAAGGGAGCGAACAGTCAATATATATATATATATATATATATATATATATATATATATATATATATATATATATATATATATATATATATATATATATATATATATATATATATATATGTGTGTGTGTGTGTGTGTGTGTGTGTGTGTGTGTGTGTGTGTGTGTGTGTGTGTGTGTGTGTGTGTGTGTGTGTGTGTGTGTGTGTGTGTGTGTGTGTGTGTGTGTGTGTGTGTGTGTGTGTGTGTGTGTGTATTGAACAGAAAGAAGTGCATTATATTAGCCGCACTGCCATCGTTAAGAGCAAAAGCGTGCTGACCTGGACAGACCAGGGACACTAACCCCGCCGTGGTTTCACCGCCTCCTCAGCGCTCACCAAAGCCCCAGTTACATTTAATGAGATTCAGTTTAACATCCTTGTACCGCGCTGGACCTCCGCGGCCACACGCTACCGACCCTCGCTATGCCCTCTATGCCCGAAGATGCCAGCCGCCGAGCTGTGCAGGTGGTCTCCCAGTCCTCTGTTCCGGCTCCCTCCGGAAGCGGGGCCCCGCCCACTTCAGCGGTACTGACGACTAAGGCGCAGAAGACTGGCTCACATCATACGAGCTTGTGAGCACATATAACAAGTGGGACGAGATTGCCAAATTGAATAACGTCATCTTTTATTACCGGAGTTGCCAACCTGTGGTTTCGCAACCACGAAGCAGACTTCTCCACCTGGACTGCTTTCGAGGCGAACCTCACCGAAGTGTTCGGACGTCGTCCTGTGCGCAAGCTGCGCCCCAAACACCGCTTGCGCGAGCGCTCTCAGCAGTCGGGTGAGAGGTTCTCAAGCTGCACTGAAGATGTGGTAAACCTGTGTACGGGCGTCAACGCCCAGATGTCCGAGGCTGACAAGATCAAGCATATTCTGAGAGGCATCGAGCATGACGCCTTTCAGATGCTGCTGTCGCGGCATCTCCGCACCGTTGCCGAAGTCGTCCGTCTCTGCTAGTGCTTCGAGGAGCTGCGCAAGCAGAGGCTAATCATTCGCCAGCACGCAGCGCCTGTCGGCTGCACCCGATCATTGACAAATATTGGCGCAGATCAAAGACTGTGCGTGGGGAAGTTGCATATCACCTTTAGCTTCTGCCACCTTCCCCCTCCTACGTGCATTCTTCGTACCTGGCGCCCGACCTTCGCACTGTCCTCAGTGAACAAGTGGCTGACGCCCTTCCACCGGTCCCTCCGCCTGCACCAGCACTGCCGCCCGCACCTATCGCTGCACCCCTGACCTGCGCTGCCGCCGTCGCACGGTCGTGGCCGCCTAACTACCGCCCATCCTACGCTGCACCTCAAACGTCTGTGCCTCAAATTTCTCAGGCTCCTACGCCTTTTTTCCAACCGATTTGACAATTCGGCAATCCGTGGCGTACTAGTGACGATCGGGCTATTTGTTACTCTTGCGGATTGCCTGTTCTTGTGGCCCCGCTTTGCAGTCGTCGTGCGCCAATCTCCCAACTTCCTGGTTACAGGCCTCCCCCGAGTGAATACTCGCCGCCATCCGAGCCGGCACAGAGTCGCCCTCTTTCACCTGATCCCACTAGTTTCTCAACATTGCGCTCACCTTCGCCTCGTCGCCGTTCCCTTTCTCCCATGCGTCGGCACCCGAATCTTTCGCAAGAAAAAAACTAGACGCCGTAGTTCCTGACGCACGAACCGCACCGCCAGCGAAATGCCCAAGGCCTCAATTATCTCCCGCAAATCGGATCGCCGTTTCAGTAGAGGGTGTTTCTGTTCTGGCGCTTGTCGACAACGGTGCTGCTGTTTCTGCCATGGCCACCAAGTTTTCCGCTTCTTGGGAAAAGTCACGACCTCGCTTTCGGAATTCTCACTGCGCACCTCAAGCGCGCTGGCTATTGCGCCGTTAGCGACGTGCACGGCTTGCGTCGATATTCAGGAGATCCTCTACGTAATTGAATTCATCATTTTGCCAAGCTGTTCTCATGACATATTCTTGGGTTTGGACTTCCTGTCGCGCCTTCGTAGTCATCGCAGTCATCGATTGTGCTCGTGCTAAACTAGAGTTCTTTGCGCTCAGTGGTTCCTCGTCGCTCGATGCCCCTTCTGCTGCTTCTGCCAAATCCGTCTTTGCCGAAGGCACTGAACCGCCTGCCTGTTCTGTTTTTGTGTCCATCACTTCTGACCTTGTTCGCGATGGCAACGTACTTTTTACACCATAACCCCTCTTTCTGTGCCGCAAGTACCTGCCCATTCCTTCCGCCGTCCTCAGCCCTCGTCAGCTGGCCTCAGAACATTGTTCGTGACAACTCCGTTTAGATATGTTTACCCTCTGCGTCGCGGTGAGTGCCTCGGTAGCGTACAGATCATTGATTTCATTCTGTATCGTGATGAGACTTGCGATTCGCCGTCCCTCGACGTATATGCCCCCAGGCCGCCAGGATCCTGCACTCGACACTCCGCCTCCAGACGTTTTCCTGCCCTCTATCGACACCTGTCTCCTGCACCTCAACGCACTCAGCTTCTCTTGCTGCTTAATCGATTTCGTTGCTCTTTCGATTCAAACCAACCCGCTTTACCGGAACGTGGACTTTCACCCACTACATCGACGCCGGTTACCACGCCGGTAGCAGCTCACTCGCAGGTAGCAGTCAACATCATCGCCGACTACCAAGCCCGAGAAATGTCAACTCGGGCCGAGCACGAGCCGCAAGAGCTTCCGCACCCGGTCACCAGCGTTCGGGACAGTTCCCGTATGTACCGCGAGGAAAAGTGCACACTGCCAGAACTACACCCTAATCTCACCAAGCAACAACAGACGATCCTGCGTCGAGCGCAGGCGGGATCGCTTGCGCATCCCGTACTGATGAACCGCATGTACCCTGCGGAATACGATACGCTCTATCCTTTTTACAAGCGATAAAAGGGCACCCTACCGCACGTCTTGGCAGAGTGCACGAAACTCAAGACCCCCCCTCCCCTTCCCGCCAACAGCCCCAATCCCCAACCCATTGAGCGATGGGAGCCCTTGTTATCCAGCCCCGCCCTACCGATTCAGCTCGCACTGACGGACAGAGGCAAGGAGCTGCTGGAACCATATTGGTCCCGTAAATAGGGAAACACCCCGTCTAGTGCCTGCGTGCACCACAGATTTATTACGGGCGTAATAACTGTTGATTCATCATTATCGGGGTACTGGCAGGTCCCCATGGCAGCCGACGATCGCCCTAAAACCGCATTTTGTGACCCCTGATGGCCTGAACAAAGCTAATGTCATGCCGTTTGACCTCTGTAATGCTCCGGCTCCTTTGAGCGCACGATGGACACCAATCGGCGCTGCTGAAATGGATGCCATGCCTGTGTTATCCCGACGACATCGTGATCTTTTCGCCCGACATTGCGACTCATCAATCCCGGATGAAGTACGTCTTAACATGTCTTACAGACGCCGGCCTTCAGCTGAACTTAAAAAGGTTTCGATTTGCTGCCCGTGAGTTGACAATATTAGGCCACGTTCTGTCTAAAGAGGGCGTCCGCCCCGGCTTGCCAAACTTCGTGCAGTGACAGCGTTTCCAAAACCTACTTGCATTAACGAACTGCTCAGCTTCCTTGGCCTCTGGTCCTATTTTTGACGTTTTATTCGCAACTTTGCGGCCACTGTTTAACCTTTAACTCAGCTTCTCGGTAGCAACGTGGATTTTTCGATTTCGTCGCCTGCCTGCGACGACGCCTTCAACATCTTGCGGAGTCTCCTCATGGCTCCACCCATCTTGCGTCACTTCGATCCGCAAGCCCCAACTGAAGTACACACGGACGCCAGTGGCATTGGCCTCTGGGCTGTGCTCGCCCAACGCAAGTCTGTATTTGAAAATATGTGGTTGCTAACGCCAGCCGCACCCTTACGAAAGCCGAATCTATCTACTCCGTGACGAAAAAAGAGTGCTGGGCCCTTGTCTGGGCTCTTCGCAAGTTTCGACCCTATCTCTATAAGGCTGTCTGGTTGACGTGGTCACCGACCATCATACCCTATGTTGTCTTTCTTCGCTAAAAGTTCCCTCCGGTCGCCTAGCTCTATGAGCTCTCCATCTGCAAGAATACAATCGGTCGGGTCGCAAACATTAGAACGCTGATGCCCTGTCCCGCTCCCCGCTGCCGGCTGAGCTTGCCAGCATCTCCGCCCTCGAATCCACTGCACATTCACTCACCACCTGTGACATGCCTCCTGAGCAGCGTAAAGATCAATGCGCTGCCTCTCTTCTTGACTTTCTTGCCGACCCATCTACGCCTCCACTATCCCGCGCCCTTCGCCGCCATGTTTTACAATTTGCTATACGTGACGATCTTCCATATCGGCACAACTATAATTCTGATGAACGGATATGGCTTCTCGACATTCCCCGAGCTCTCCGGTCCCAAATCTGCACCTGTTTCTATGCTGACTCGCAAAGCGGCCACGCGGGAGTATTCATAACGTACAATCGCCGTAAGCAACTCCCTCATCACTCCGCTCGAGAGTTGCAGCCACTACATTGTCCGCCTCTCCCCTTTGAGCGTGTTGGCACAGATTTATATGGCGCTTTACCGTACACCGCTGTTGGCAACCGCTTGGTCATTTTTGCAATTCATCACCTCACCCAGTACACCGAATAAACCTGGAGTGACGCAATAGCTACAGCTGGCCGGGTGGAACTTGCTCAGTTGAATTGCAAAGCCAGCATTTCGCCACTCTGTTTCGCTGCGCGTTTCTTCTTCATCTTCCTCCCAGTTGACACGGCGCATGCGCACAGCTGTTGCAGCTCGGATTCGCAGGCGCGCCGGGGCCGCCGGCAGCAGCAGCGGCTGCGCCCCACGTGGCGGTGGCAGCGCCGCCACACCGTAGCTGCGCCGCCACTGTCACGTGCCGCTGCCATGGTCACGTGACACCGCCACGCTGAAGGCTTGAATTGCTACCGTAATGTAGCTATCGCTACAAACCGCCGCGGTCCCGGCTGCTACAGCTCGTGGAGTGGCGTCCTTTATTTTGCAGCGCTTTATACTTCGCCACGGTGCTGCTTGTGAAGCTCTCAATTACAGAGCACGCGTCTTCTTGCCGGACGTCGTTAAAGCTCTACTCACTTAGTCCAATATAATTCATCGCAGGTGTGCAGCCTACCATCCGCAAACTAATTTTTTAGCTGAACGATTTACTCGCACTCTGGGCGACATGCTGGCACTGTACGTTGCTGCCCACCACACGAATGGGGACCAAGTTGGACCTTATATTACGCACGCCTACAACACTACTACCCAGTCTGAAACCGGTTTCTCCCCATTTTCTGTTCTCTACGGGCGGCATCCATCCGCTCCCACCAACACAGTTCTCCCATACCGCACTGCCTCATCTGAGTGTGCAACTGTTTCTGAAGCTGCCCAGCACGCAAAAGACGGCCGCCATACGGTCGCTCGCGGGAGCCGCTCAGGTGCGCCAAAAACAGTCATGACGAAGGTCAGCTTGGCCCGAATTTTCCACCCGGTTCACTCAGCTGACAGTGGATCCCTTCCCTTCCACTGCTCGCGGCCTCTCAAAGAAACTTCTTTCGAAATAATAAGACCCCTACCGCGTCTTTGACCACCCATCCTCAGTCAACTATATTATGGAGCCCCTCACCCCGTCGTCTGATCTCTGGTGACGTGCTTGCGAGACTTTGCATGTCGAACGACTCAAGCTGCATTAGAACCCAGTTGTCTTGGCACCATGAGTGGCCAGGCTGGCTCCTTTTCTCCCCGTGGCCATTGGGCAGAAGGGCATTATCGTAACCGCACTGCCATCGCTAAGAGCGAGAGCATGCTGACCTGGACAGAGGAGAGACTCTGTTGCCGCCGTGTGTGTGTATATATATATATATATATATATATATATATATATATATATATATATAATATATATATATATATATATATATATATATATATATTTCTGGCAGGTTGCCTTCAATCTGGCAGACAGGTGTGTAGCCTGAAACAAAGCAGACTTGAGACAAAGACACGACGGGTAAATGGGCACTATAAATGCTGTCGTAATTAGCCGACTGGTCCCCTCTTCAGATAGCGTCATTTTCGTGGTAGCACTCATCGCCTTTGCCGCCTAGTGGAATGAAACTTTACTTCTGCTAAATTGAATGGCACCAAATCCGCGGATGTTTCCTTTCCTGAAACGTTCCTTCTAAGGCATAAGCCCCGCCCTCTACCTCTTGAATTTTGCAATACCACTGGGATTCACAGCCACCTTCTTTATATGCGGTATATTTCTTTGTTATATACGCTAATAAATTTAATAAACGTGTGCACCGTAACACGATGAATCGTTTGATACCATCCGGCGCCGCTTGTAACTATCGGTTCAGCGGTAATGGCCATCTGAAAGTCCACAGAATGCACGGTTTGGGGGCGGAAAGGTCGTGGTTGCGAATCCCACACATATTTTGGGCTTTATGTCAAATAGTAACTTTATCCTCAGGAACAGGCCAAGTCATGTGACACCACTTCGAACATTCTGCGTCAAACAGGCGGCTTGCAATGTTTTTGGAAGCGGTGGTCTCGGGGGAGTGAGAAGTCCCTTTTCATGGACACTACACTGGCACATATATAACGGATAGAAAGTGTAGATATTAACTGAGGCGCTACGCGCCCACTGTTGCATTGTAATGCATTGTCACGTGATTATTGTTTTGATCAATTTGACCTTAGTTAGAGACAGACGCGTACTTGACAAACGTAAATAGTAAGAGATAACTAGCTTAAAACTCTCATGGGATTTCGATTTTAAATACCTGACCTTGTATACAAGATCGCTTTAATGGGCTCTATTGTATCTTACGTAATACATCAAGTTTTGTAGTTATTTATTTTGAGTTTTGAAGCTTCGGCTGAGATGGCGTTACAGGAAAGACGAGTCACCTGCCATGAGACAGCCTTCCCTTGCGCATTAGAGTCTTGTACCAATGGAATTGCATCAAAATCGTCGCATCGAAAAAATACGCTACGGTGCCTGATTTGAAGCCGAACGCGAAGTCGTGTCGCGAAAAAGTTGGAAATGTTTCAGCAATATATCCCGGTATCCTTTAAAAGTGTGCGTTCATTAGTGGAATTTATTTACATGAATCTGCGTGCTGTACAGTTCGCTGCTTCGTGCAATGCTGCATTATTCAGCTGCTGTGAGCGTGGCTGGAATTTTTATGAAACACAATAATTGGTCCTGCAAAATATAAGATGCAACAAGAGACTGCTGTGCTACATACAACTACCTGGTAAAAAATAAACTGGCTGTGCATTTCCTTGAATAATTACCCAATTTATAACAGGCCGAATTATAAGCGAAAATGACCATTTTAGTGCAATGTGCTCCCGTTCAAAGTACAAACACAGTTTTAGAAATTAAAGGCTCCCAATCTTTTGTCAAACATATTAAGAAAACCAACAGTCACCGAAACCAAGGAGCATAAGGGAAAGTTTCTATTTTTTATTATTTTGTAGTGCCAATCAACTGGTTCAAAGAAAATTGCTCATAGAACAGCACAAAAAAACAACAGTGCCGCTGGTGGGATCCGTACTCACTACTTCCGAATATCGCATCCGGTGCTCTACCAACTGAGCTACGGCGACAGCTGTCCAATCTGCTGCTTTCGTGGGTATTTGTCTTCACCAGCGCCACCCTCGTCCATAGCGGCGGACCTAGCACGTCCTGTAAACCGCGAGTGTGACGTAAAACGTCATCTAACGGCGAGGGAGAAAACTCTGCTAGAGCTCTCTTATACTGCCCATGGCATCAAGGTTGCCAGAACCGAGACCCTCGTTAAGCTACTAGCAGACAAGGCAAATGAAATGTGGCGCTCGTTTGACAAACATATTAAAGAAGCCAACTGTCACCGAAACCAAGGCGCGTAGAGGAAATTTTCAATTTTTTATTATTTTTTGTACTGCCAATGAATTGGTTTAAAGAAAATTACTTATAAAGCAGCCGAAAAACATCAATGCCGCTGGTGGGATCCGAACCCACGTCCTCCGAATATCGCGTCCGGTGCTCTACCAACTGAGCTACGGCGACGGCTGTCCAATCTGCTGCTTTCGTGGGTATTTATGTTTTGCGTGTAAGCGAACCTAGAGAGTGTTCACCAGTGCCACCCTCGTCCATAGCGGTGGACGTAGCACGTCCTGTATTACCGCGAGTGTGACGTGGAACGTCATCTAACGGCGAGGGCGGAAACTGTGCGAGAGCCCTCTTATGCTACCGTCTTATGCGATATTCAGAGGTCGTGGGTTCGGCTCCCACCGGCGCATCTTGATAGTTTAAGATAAAAGAAGACGACACATATACAGGGATGGAGAAAAAAAGCATCATATGCACAGGCCATTCCAAATAAAAGCAACGCTGCTTTCACAACCTCGAGTCTAGAATTCGTACCTCACGATGGCAGTACCTCAAGTTCCGAAGATGCAGGTGGACCAACAAGCACTGTTTACCGCCACGGGGGCACAGCGGCTTTAGCATTAGGATATTTACCCCCCTGTCGCGGTATCGAATCCCTGCCGTGAGAGCTGAATTTCGATGGCGACAAAATGAAATATCCCCGTATGTAAGCCAGCGGAAATAATTCTATGCGGTGAAAACTTATGTTGAGCCCTCCACTACGGTGAACCTTGTAGCCCAGGGGTGGCTAGGGTACGTTACACCCCACATACTATATTGCACTTAGATTGATGCACATTACGCAGCCAAGAAAGCGTTAAACGCGAGGATACATTTTGAATCGTTTAAAGTACTCTACAGACGATTAACACGAGTTTTTCCACTCAGACTTTGGGCTGAAGGCGCAGCGAGGGGGATTGCTCCTGTAACATCACAACACGAGCTTGCACTTCAAAGGTTGCTGAAGTACGAGCTCATCTTTCAACCACAGACGCCTGATATCCGTCAGAGAGGCACCAAAGTGGTGACTGTGGTCTTAGGAGACTCCAATGAGACAAGTGAAGGGGGTTACTTGTACTGGGTGTGCCGTTTTATTAAAAGGTAGATTCAAAGGACCCCAACAACACCCGATTGAACACAAAATAGTAAGAGTTCAAGACAGCAGCGTCACCCGCCTATGTTTGCATTTCAGATGGTACATACAAGAGAATGTGAAAATTTTTTCGAATGAAGAAAGCTGCTTTTTTGCCCTCTCGACCCTCTCTGCCGCAACGTAGTTAAGGTTAGAAGTACTGCGGTGACTGTGCGCCCTTACTGCAGGAACTGAGTTATCGACTCCAAAGCGACAATACACTATATACACACTATCAGTGAGGTGACAGAGAAAAGCGCGGAATATAACCAACCTCCATATAAACGCTCGTTGATTACGAGAAGAATTTGACTCAGTGAAAACTTTAGCAGTCATGCATGCGTTTTGGAATAAGGGTGCAGAAATTTCTAGTGCGAAAATACTGTAAGATTTATATAACTCCGCGTCTACCATAAATCATAACGTTAACAATATAATTTCAATAATAAAGGGTGTCACGCAGGGAGACACGATCTCGCCAGTGCTATTCAACGCCTATTCAAGGGGAGCGTTCTAAGCTCTGGACGCGGAAAAAGTGAGGATAAGAGTTAATAAAGAATAAATAAAAAATTTCAATTCGCTAATGACATTGCCTTATTATGTCACTCAGGAGATGAGCTGCAAAGCATGAACAATGAGTTAGACAGGCAGAGTACAAGGGTAGGTATTAAAGTTAGCATGCAGAAAACCAAATTCCCAAAAGTCTCGCAAGAGAACAGCAGTTCACAATTGTTAGCGAGATGCTGGGAGTTGTAAGGAAATACATCTACTTAGGGCTGGCCGTGGCCGCCGATCTGGATCATCAGAGAGAATTAACTAGAAGAATAAGAATGGAGTGGGCACATATGACAGGTTCTCTATAATCATCAATGACAGTTTACAAATATCCCTCAAGAGAAAAGTAAACATCTATATCTCAGCGGTACTCGCCTATGGGGCAAAAACGTGGAGGCGAAAGAAAAGGGTTGAGCTTAAGGAGAACGGAGCGAGATGTAGAAAAAAGTGATAGATGTAATGTTAAGAGACCGGAAGCGGGTGGAGCGGATGACGGGCCAACGAGAGTCAATGATATGCCAGTCGAACTCAAGAGCAATAAAAGGGCTTGGCCAGAGCATGTAATGGGAAGGCTAGTTAACAGCAGCTCCTCGAAGGTGACGGACTGGATTCCAATAAAAAGCAAGCGTAGCAGGAGACGCCAGAAAGTTAGGTGGGCGAATGAGATTAAGAAGTTCGTGCGTATACGATGGCCAGAGCTTGCAAAGAACAGGGTTAATTGGAGAGACATGGGAAATGCCTGTGCCTCGGAGTAGGCACAGTCAGACTGATGATGATGATGAACGCGCCGATATGACTCAGGCTATGAGGGACACCATATAGGAAGGATATGAATAATTTCGAACGCATGGGATTTTTTTAACGTTCTCTCACAGAGCACACAGTAAACGCGCCTCTGGCATTTTGCCTTCATTTAAATGTGTGCGCCACCGCCGGGATCGTATTACCGTCTTTCTGGTTGCAGCCGACCACCTCAACCACTGATCTACCGCGGCGGCTTAGTAAAAACTGTTCCGACGAGCACGGCGTCAAGGGTCTGTTCTAACCTGACACCAGTGCTTGCAACAGGGGTACACAAAATATTCCACCTCCTCGCCTTCTGAAAGTAATAATCCTTGTCTCCATGCGACTCCTTTTCAATCTCAGAGTGCTTTTCAGCTGGCGCGTATCCAGCAGGTGTCTACGCCTCTCGTGGAGTGGTCAGTTTTTCAGCGCGCTTTAAAATACATAAATGCCTCGCGGCGCCTTCCACCCCTTCCATTACCACCGTCCACAATATACGCCTCTCGCCATTTGACCCATTACCCCGTTGCCTGCACGAAGTTTAAATCTAACTAGAAATTAATCCGCCCTAGGCAGTATTTCTACGTTCATTTCTACCGTCCAACACGTCGCAAGCAGCTTCTTGCAGCATCACGACATGCCTAGCTACGGGCATAGACAGCTTGAAAAATCCAGCGATGGCGGTGGGTCAGCCTTAGTGTATATCGCAGTCTATAGCTCATGCTGTTCCATCAAGCATTAGTAGACCTCCTGGTTGAGCCCGCCATCATAACAAACTGCGGCAAATAGCTGACGATCATTTCGCTCGCGTAGCCATCCAACTTTCTCACTCGTCTGAAAATCTCAGCCGCTAAAAGACCAGTCAACTACTCACTCATCCGTTGCTTTACCTCGTAACATAGAAAACACACTTCTCTTTCGGTCGGAAGCACACACTCTAGTTATTAAGAATATCAGAGTGGCCTAGGGCATTAACTCTGCTCTAGAAAGCAACATTTGTGCCGTTGATCGCTGGCTTGAAAAAATACTTACAGCTTTGTGAACATACCAAAAATTTAGGTACTTTTACAGATGCACCTCGCACTGACTTACAGTAACAGACTTCGCTGTGTTTTATTGAACTACTACTTTTAATTCTTGTTCATCGGTAGACCATCGAGGAAGGGAAGCAGTGGAGATTGTCTTTACAGGATGGAACAGTTTGCTCCTGCGCAGCGCGGAGTTGTCAATTTCCGGGCTGAGTAGTTGAGGTGGCGTGATTTTTTCTTACTAAGCCAAAAGCAGTGAATGTAGTATCTCCTCATTTTCGCTAGGAGTTTAGTACATCACGGTTCACCAGATGCGCTGAAGACGTCTTTCTATTATGCCCGAGTGGACCACTCGCAGCTTCCTGATAACTTGTCACGTTCAAACTTCATTTCTTTACTCGGAGGAATCGATCCACTGTAGTAGCCGCAATAATGTGGTAGGTTAGCAGAAAAATATGCGAGAAAAGAAAACCTACGAGCGGTTTGAACCATAAAGCTGGAAGGGCTTCACTATGAATGGTAATGCCTCGACCTTCTCCTTAACTGTTTCTCTTTCTTTTCAGTATTACAGCCAGTACATACTGTCCCAGTGAGCCAAGTGCTAAGGAAAAGAGCACGCACAGCTGTGTCGGGCAGGTATGTGCTTTTATTATATTCTACACTGCTCTCCGCATGCATACTGCGTCCCACATAGCACAGGTGCTTGTACGTTTACAGTTTACAGTATCACAGATTCACTTTTCATTATTCAAAACGAGGTATACGTAGACTTGCCAAAATTAGTTCTTGGATATTTAGCGAATGTTATCGACGAGCAAGAATAGTTTTAAAATTCATTTTTCCACGTTCAACAATGCGATTTTTCGTCGCGCAAACGTCGAACGCAATTGGAATTTAGCCCTGTGGCGTTATGTATTCTGCCCATTTGGGCCGAAATTTTCGGCCCCACATTCGCTGTAATGTGCGTCTGTGATTGTGTCGAACTGCTAGAAACTTTTAAAGGCCAGGAATGTTCTGGTGCAAGTGCGCAATATTTCAACATTTTAGACAACCTTGTGTTGGATGCCGTTTACAAAACTGCGGATAACATCCTCTCAAGATCTACGTTGTCCGCGCCCTTTTCACCCACCTAACCATGGTGCTAATACCTTGAACACCCAGTGTGTGTTGTGCGCCGGACTACGCGTGACAAATATCGTCACTAGTATGCATTAGAAAGCAGAATCAGAGCAAACCGTTCTTCTCAGTCGCTGTAGCATTGCAAACGCTTTTGCCAAAGGTGCGTTCACGAAACCCTAAATTTGCTTGGTCTCCAAGCAAAAGATGCGATCCTTGTACTAGTAATTTAGGGCCATGAATTAGCAGAGGAATGATGTTGCCAGCGCAGGGCGTGCCTGTGAGGAGAAAAGTGTTATCCGGAACATAGAGTTGCTTATTAGTAGCTCGGAGGAAAACTGCCGCAGCAGCACTTCACCTGCCATGGAGAAATGCAGGAATGCCTGCAAGATGGTGTTTCAGATATCGCTCGGCTATTGTTCGCTAGGACGCGCAGATTGAGCCGTAACAAAACCGTCTTCTCGAGGCAAACCGCGAGTGAATGCGCTGAACGTTTGCATATTAGTCTCTGGCTAGCATTAAATAAAATTTTTTAAACTGGAAAACTCAGTAATAGAATCCTATTATCTGCGCATAGCCGTGTGTCTTGTCCGGCGCTGCTGCCTGTCATGGGGCGTATATATTATTTTCCGCGCAACACCACCCAATGAAAATTAGAAACCTCGTCTGCCTGCATCCCGGCTTCAGATGAAGTGCCCCAAATGAAGTACTCTTTTTAAAAAAAATCGGATAGACGGTAGCACGAAATTTTATTGCTGGTAATTTGGAGAAACTAGGGTCCAAATGGAGTGCATCAAAGGTTAAAAGGACACAATAACCTCATCTAGAAAATCATCTCCACTGCGCGTCAAACTTACGTGAAACATTTGCATTGATAGATAGGACAGTTAATTCAAAAGAGATTTTATAATAAGGTCTTCATACCGCTAGCAGGGCTGTTTAATTTCTTGATGCCCATGTTATCCCAGTAAAATTATGCTTACACTGGGAACTCGCATGCACACATAATAGGCCGTACTGAATTTTTTGTACAAACTATATAGTTTAGTGCAAGGAACAGACAGATGCTGGCGCTTGCACCAGAGTTCACAATAATTTAGTCTGTTCAAACCGATGCGCCAGAGAATAAGTATGCCGCGAAAACAGTCACTCTTGAGCTGTCGACTCGCAAAAGGTGAAGTTAGGAATGAATACAACGATCCATTTGATCGACGGTTGGAATGTGATTTAAATTGGTCTCCGCCTGAGGAAAATGTACGCATTAACTCTCCTTATTTCAGAGTAAACTGGCTTCTATTAAAATATAAAATTTGTTACAACTCCTGTTTAGGCTGAACCTTGCACTTACTAAGGTATAAAGAAACATTATGTCCTCACTCACATATATATGAATAAAACTGCAGAAGTTAATCATTTAATGCGGGGATCCTACTTGAATTTCCACTAGAAATAAGACAATAATTTATGTCTAGGAGCCCTTTAGGTTTTGCCCCAAAAATTTAATGTTTGGTTTTATTTATGGGTGCTTAACGTCCCAAAGCGACTCAGGCTATACGAGACGCCGTAGTGAAGGGCTCTAGAAATTTCGACCACCTGGGGTTCTTTATTGTGCACTGAGATCGCACAGTAAACGGGCCTCTACAATTTCGCCTCCATTGAAATTTGGCCGCCGCAGCCGGCATCGAACCCGCGTATTTCGGGCCAGCAGCCGAGTGCCATAACCACCCAGCAACCGCGGCGGCTAAAACATTTAAGGTGCATAAAAATAAAAACGTAGAACGGTAGGCTATGTGAAAAGCTACGAAAATTCAGTATTAGGAATATTTCGTTAAAACGTATGACAAAACAAAAACGGGCGCCTCCTCTAATGCGTAATAATGCTCAGCCATACACTTTCGTCTACTGGCCATCAGTGATCCCTAGAAATAAGCGGTAAAGTATGCGCCAAGCAAATTGGTTCCTAGAATGCCGCTCCTGTCGACTGTCAATGCCACCTTGAAAAGAACGTCGAATGGTCTGTTGCCTACACGAGGTGTGTCAAAACGAAATGTACGGTCACAAGCCGGTGACCGAGAAAAGAAGCTGAGCCGCGAAAGTGCTATCATTTGATCGGCCATCGATGACGCCAACAAAGGCTTTTAGTATCCGTGCAAGAGCTGCCGCTTTAAAGTTTTTGGTCACTCCGTTACAAATGGTTCTTACTTAAATGAAGCTCTCTGGTAGGCACATGCATTGGAAGATTGTTTGAATTTATGGGGTTTTACGCCCCAAAGCAACTCAGGCCATGAGGGATGGCGTACTGGAGGGCTTCGGATTTTTTTGTCCACGCGAGGTTCTTTATCCTGTTGTGCAAAAGCAGAACACGTATCCTACTTGCTTCAAGTGCCGGCAAACGTGAAACTTTACACATGCCTACCACATTTTTGCATGGGGAATTCCGCCGAACTATCAAGCATGCCGTTCAGTTTGTTTTCATATTTCGCTAATTAGCCTCCTTGGTGTTTTTTTGTTTTTAGAAGCGCTAGTGCACAATTGTACGGGGCCATCCTTGATGAGGAAAAACAATTTAAACATTGTTGAGCTTTACATGTAATACTTTTACTATCACTGAAGTGCCTTGTAATACTTCTGTACGTAATATTTAGTTAGCATACAAGCTGCTTAACCCATGCACAACACTGAGGTAAGAATACGTACCACATCATCAATTTTTAAACAAAAACCGAGTCATTTACCATTTCATAAACTACTTTCTTTTTTTTCTGTTTTTAGTTTTCTTGCACAAGGAACTCAAGGGTCCTCGACAACTTCATTTCATTGTCATTTCATGGTTCATTTTCTTGTCACGATGAACTGCATTAAATACGTGATAACTCAACATTACGTTTTTTGGACAACTATAATAAGGACCGCAATTCATGTCAGTGCATTGATATACAGTTGCTTCCATTTGTGGTTTCACAGTTTATCCATTTTGATGTGCCCAGCTGGGTAATGCACCACGCTGTCATTCCTGCTAAGTTTTTTTCCCACGTAAAAACTTTCTTGCAATGGCGTACTCCTGTTTGAAACCAATACTCCTGACACAAATTCACGCTGATAACATTGCTCTTGTAGCTTTGCGGCATTGGCCACTGCGAGGAACCATGTTACTGCGACAGTGGAGCTCATCATTGCAAAGGATACTGCCGCCTCCGTGCTGGAGTGAGTGCGGAATGACCAGGATTTGAGCCGGTGGCGCCGTCGATTTCCTTCTCCTATGTCACAGAGACACGTGTGCGACTAAGGCGGCGTTAACATCAGAGGTCTTCTCTTCTCTCTTTTGCAACAAATAAAAGCTACAGACGTGTTCTCAGTGACTGCTTCGTGATACAGCGGCTTTAAAAAAAAGAAAAATTAGGAAGAAGACTCTAGCACGCCCAGACCACGCTATGATCAGCAAGCAGTGCACAAGGAATGCCCTAAATGCACTTCGTGGTCTATACAAAACCGTGGTCTGGGTTACGTTTTGCCCATTTTCTTAGCCTAAGTCGGAGGATTGCATGTTAAACACAGTTCAAAGTCGGCGCGTGCTTTCACGATTATTAATTCCACTGGAAAAAAAAGGAGCTGAAAGCGCCCGTCTGGAGGCTCATTATGAGATAGCGGGCTCAACGAAACTGGCTTTGTGTTAGGCACCAGATGCTGTTAGCGCATTTTGTTCAAGTGTTCGTTATCTACTGAGAAATGATATTATGCAGATACGCTATGCAGCTCAACTGGTATCAACGGTACTCGCGCTTCCTTCCCGTTTATGCATGCGCTTATGCATGCAGTTTATGCATGCACTCCGACAGCTGTACATTCTGAACCCGAATACGGCTATATTGTATTGACTTACAGCGCACACACTTTCATAAAGGAGAGTGCTTTACAGTAAAACTCACTGCCTTTTACTCCTCTTGTTTAGAGTATAGGCGACACGCTGCACACTGCGCTTGAGCGAAACATACCGTGAACTCATTTCCGCTTGCAACTGACCGGAAGTAATTCACAAAACGTATAAATCACAACGAAGAAGGCTGAGTCAATCGCAAGTGTCGTCTGCGATCATACTTACTGCGTAGTTAGTGAATAAACGAGGGATAATCGACCGCACACAGGGCCGTTTGATGAGCAATGCTTGTGCACCTTTTCGCTCAGACGAGATGCATTAGAAAAGGTAGCAGCGCGCATGCCTTTGAAGATCCCTCGCATCTTACACTCACACTTCACGACAGCACAGCGCACATCGAAGGCAACACGCGTGCGTCGCGGTAGCCGATCACTTTTTTCTCGCTCTACCTCTAGCGCAGACGTACGTTGCGACAAGATGCAGCCAGGCGTAAAGCAGTGGAGAGCATCTGCTTTTTAGTGTGGAGTAGAGATGTGAAAGAGGCAAAAAAACACTCGGAAATCTTAAAAAGAAAAATGTTTTTATTTCAGCTTTGAAGAAGGCACTAAATATCAAAAATTTTCTAAACCGATCTGAAAGTTTTTTGTTTTCTTGCGTTTTTGGTTTTGAAAAATACAGCGCACATCGATGAACGATTGGAGATAAATTGTCATCGCCTGTTTTAGAAAACGTTCTCGTGCGAAAGCACTACTTCATAAGGTCAAATCGAGCGAAGAAAATTGTGCCAACCTTCACCTTGAAGTTGCCCTTGGCCAACTTGAAACAAAAAATAAGTATTGCTGCTAATGGGTTTCGAAGCTGCGGCAGCGCGAACAGATCAGCGTCATTGCCTAGTACACGAGAATCCATGTAATCGGCACAGCCGACCACGCCTAGTTTTAAACTACAACACACTCTCGCGCAGTTCATTTCATCTCATTGCCTTCATGAAATTCGATTTGTATTCAAAAGCTTCCGCACGTACTGTTCGTTTCACTAATTTAAAACCATACATTTTATTTTTCAGACGGTCGGGCTTCGTTAATGCAGATTGCACATGAATGCACCAGGCTGAACGTTCAACACAAATTTATCTTCTGAAGTTGAGGTGTTGAATGCTACAAGTGGGGTTAGCCTTGCTTTAACTACCGGCCATTGCTCCACCATAGCGTCCCTTCTATATTAATAATGTCCTAAAGCCTGTCGCATCCAACCCGCTATGCTCAGAGTCTCTTAAAATAGCACACATTCTCTCCCGCAGTCACCATCTATGCACACAATCAATCCACACAGTTTACATCACCGCCCACTCCAGAAGTCACCCCCTATGCACATATTCAGTCACAGTAGAACATAGGCCATTGTAGTGCCATAATCCATACACACATTCACTCACAGTAGAGGAGGAAGAAGAAGACGGCGATTAGTGGACCGGCTGTCTGACACCGGTCCGTAATTTTCGGCTTTATTTTCTCACTTCAGAGGTTTTCCAGTCTTTTTTGGCGTGTGTCCTCGACGTGCGACGACCTGGGGGTCCCTGGCCGCCGGCAAAAGCACGTCAAGCGACCTCCTCGGCGCTGTGCGTCGTATCAACGCCGACACGGAACATCACCGCCAGCTGAACTCCTTGCTGCACTGATGGCAGCAGCGCCAGCGGCGGGTCCAGCGGCCCCTGTAGTTACGGCTACAGACCAGGCCCCGCCAAACAAGAGACTGCGCGACGACCAAGCCAGCAACGAGCCTCTGACCGACCATCTAGAGGACATAGACCAAGCATCATTTACAGTTGTATCATAAAAGAAAAAGAGAGCTACCGGTGTTCCTGTAGCTTTCAGGCCCACTGAGGAAGGAGGAAGCCTATGGAAAGCCAACCCCAACTTTGTGGCTTCGGCGGTTGTAGCATCGGCTCAAGAAAAACTCCTCAGCCATCGCATTCACAAGGATGGGAGCCTGATGGTTACAGTATCGACGCTGCCCGCCGCCAACCGTCTGCTCACGGTAACTAAGCTGGCTGGAGTGGCTGTAGAGGCCAGAGTCCCATACTCTTACATGGCAAGCTATAGCAAAATACAAGATGTACCTGTCACCTACACAGACGAAGATCTGCAGGCATATCTACGCGACCAAGGTGTCCACTCAGCAAGGAGGCTAATCGCCTACACTCCTGATGATGGTGGAAAGATAAAAGCGGTACGCCGTCACACAGTTATATTGGAATTCGCAAAAGATGCGCCGCTACCAAAACGAGTAACGCTGGGGTTCTGTAGTTACCCTGTAACTGAATACGTCGGAGCAGCAACTCAGTGCTATAAATGTCAGAGGCATGGCCACATATCAAGACACTGTAACGGCCCCGTGCGCTGCAAAGTGTGCGCTGGCCCCCACTCGCACAAAGAATGCACTTCGATAGCGCAACCTAAATGCGCTAACTGCGGTGGCCCACACCCTGCTTCCTATGGAGGGTGTTATAAAAAGAAAGCAGCCACAGTTGCTCGCACGGCAGAGCAAACACAAGGGAAACCCCCTAAGTGCCATGAACCACCACCTAACCCCGACGTGGTTTTCACGACTACGGCAGCTCTTTCCGAGAATCAGTCAACACAGCGTGGCAGAGCAGCTGACAAGACCTACGCAGATGCGGTAAAAAAGAAGCGTGGGAAGTCCGTTGGTTCTTCTCCTTCATCAAAGCTACTGCAACGCACTACACAAGACCCGACAAACAGCGTCGCTTGCTCTGACCCTAGAGCGCCACAACATGACAAGAAGATCAGCGGCAGGCAGCAAACCGGAAGCTCTGAACAAGATGTCACATGCCTACTGATTCCGATGCTGTTTGCAGCCATCAAGGCTCTTATCCGTGCAAACCCCTCGTCAGGAAGACTCCCAGAAGTAGAAGCTGTCCTTGGAATGGAGCCGTTGGTGTCGGTCTCCTACGCTCCGCAGGGGCGTAATACCACACTTCAGTAATCATGGCTTCCACAGCGAGAACTTCACCGCAGCTGACAATCCACAACATTTTTCGTACATGCACCATTTTCCACTGGAACGCTCGCGGGCTACGCTCTAAACTCTCAGATTTCCGACAGCTCGTGCGAGCGTACCGCTTCCCCTTCATAGTCATCTGTGAATCACGCGTCGAGGAAACTTTCCGACTCAATGGATACAATTTCCATCATTCACAACTACCAGATAACGTCAGCAGATTGCTGATAGGCTTTCGCAAGGATATCCCGGCCTCACCGGTTGATGTCTCGCCTCACAGCGACAATGAATACGTATGCGCTGTCACAGTTATTGCCGGACAACAGTACACTCTGATTGGAGTATATCTTGAGCCAGGCACGCCATGTGATGCTTTGAGACTTGAAGACTTGATGGCAAGGACGCCCTCTCCGCATATTATTTGCGGAGACTTCAATGCTCATAATGAAATTTGGGGCAGCTCACATACATGTGCCCGAGGTGCCAAGCTTGCAAAACTTCTCTCCAAGCATTCAGTTCAGCCATTAAATGACGGCAGCATCACCTACCTCCGAGGCCCGACGACTACCAGCAGCATCGACGTGACATTTGTCACAAATTCATTCGCCCACAACTTTGGCTGGTGACTGATCTGGAGACACGTGGAAGCGCCCATTACCCAATCCTCATATCGGCTTTCCATGCGCAGAGGAACCCACAGAAATTCCTTGTAAAATCTACAGACTGGGACGCATACAAGGATGCTGTAAGCAGAGGTGTTACTGCGGCAACTTGCAATGAGGAATTAGCACCGACAATTGCGTATTGCCTGAGGGTGAGTGTACAACTTACAGCTAAAAATGATAACCTACCTTCTACTGATGACACATTCCAAAGGCTTTGCGCTATACGCAGGCGAGCTGAAAGGAAAGCTCTGCGCACAAAAAGCCTCGATGACCTACGTGCATGCCGACGGGCACAACGTCACATTCGACGCTACATGGATAAACTCAGTCGGCAAAAGTGGCGTGACTTTTGTTCTACGCTGTATGTGCGCAAACCAGTAACCAATATTTGGCGGATAGTTAGAGGTATGCGCAAGCCACTTCAACAACTCCACCCCTTCGCTGCACTCTCGCTTCACGATCAAAAATCAATAAAAGAAGTCTCAGAAGAATACTGCAAGCTGCTGTCGGCAGGGTCAGGGCATTCGACACTCTCCGCAGATGGTCAAACAGGCATCCCAAAGGCGGCAGTGCCAGCGTTAGACCTGCCTTTCACAATGGAAGAACTATCCACAGCTATCGCGGAGACAAACAGGCACACGTCTCCGGGTCATGATGAGGTGACCTATGACGCCATTGCAAAGCTACCCCACACCTCCCGTCTTCGACTCCTGGAGCATTACAATTCTTCCTGGATGGCCGGTGAGGTCCCCACGGAATGGAAGCTGGCGAAAATCGTGCCCGTTTTGAAACCCTGTAAGCAGCCAACAAGCTACGCATCATTCCGGCCCATTGCCCTACTGAGCTGCGTAGGTAAGCTCATGGAGCGCATGATCTGCAAGCGCATAACTTGGTTCCTAGAAAGCCGAAATGAGTTCTCCCAAGAAATGAACGGGTTCCGTCAAAACAGGTCTGCGACTGACAATATCATCGCCCTCGTCTCATCAGTTGAGGAGTACCTTCATGCTGGGTACATCCCAACAGCCGTTTTTCTAGACATCAAGGCCGCTTTTGACTCCGTCTTTCACCATGCAATTCTCGCAGCCTTTGGCAGTCTTGGCCTTGGAGAAAGGCTCTACAAGTGGATTGGGCATTATTTAAAAGAACGACAAATTTTTATTACCACTCCAAACAGTCCAACATGCTTTCACGCAGTGGAGAGGGGCGTACCAGAGGGAGCGGGGCTCAGCCCTCTCCTGTTCAATATTGTCTTTATTCACATTAGAAGACACCTTCCGCGAGGGGTCCGCATAACAATTTATGCTGATGATATCTGCATCTGGACCGCGTCACGTTCGCGCTATATTACCCAGCAACGTCTTCAGAGAGCACTATTGCACATTTCGATGTACCTGGCTTCCAGAGGCCTTCGTCTCTCGCCAGAAAAGAGTTTTGCAATGGCGTTTACAAGAAAAACGATGACCCGATATCCGCTGCTCCTAGGCGGACGATCGCTGCCATATGTACGATCTCAGCGATTCCTGGGTGTTGTAATCGACTATAATCTGTCATGGTCACCTCAGATCAAAAAACTCCGTGCGAGGATTACTGCAGCATCGCAAGTGTTCAGGTTCATGGCGGGAACAAGGTGGGGTAGCAACTGCCGATCAATGCTTCTGCTTGAAAAAGCCTACGTTGAAGGGACCTTGCGCTATTGTCTACCAGTGCTTCAAAGATTATCTACATCAAGCAATAATACTCTCAATGCCGCACGGAACAACTGCCTGCGAATATGTCTTGGCCTCCCAAAGGGTTCCTCTGCATCAGGAATAGTAGCGGAGGCAGGATGTCTCCCACTAGAGGTAATTGCCGCCCAGGAAATTATGCGTACCCATCTCCGCCATGTCCTGCAAGGGAATAAGCACTTCCTACACCGTGTCCACCTAACTCACAGCAACTCTAGCTTTGGCCAGGCAGTGCAGCTCCTGCCCCTTCCTACTATTAATCAGCCTCAGAAACAACTACCACTGGCCTTTCCTCCATGGACACTCTCTCCTCTAAAGGTGAAGAAGTCTGTTCCAGGTGTGAATGCAAAGAGCCGCATGCCACAGGCAGCACTTCTGCAAGCTACTCTCGCCTACTTAATCGAAGAATATGGGCAGCACACCCATATCTTCACCGATGGTTCAACTACTAAAGAAACTTCTTCTTGTGGCCTTTATGTGCCCTCAACAAGCCATGCCCTTTCTTACCGGCTGCAGCGGAGGACCTCCTCTACAACAGCTGAGCTTCACGGCATTAAGGAAGCTGTTTCTAACATCCTGCGCCGAACCGCCGGCCGTTGGGTTATCTTCACCGATTCAAAAGCATCTCTGCAGATCCTGGCCAACCTGCTGAAGAAAACGAATCACCAACCAGTTTCCCTGGACATTGGGTATATCCATCATTTAGCTATTGCCGCAGGCCACTGCATAACATTTCAGTGGGTACCTGCTCACTGTGGCATTATGGCTAATGAAAAAGCAGATGAAGCGGCCCGTAAGAGCCATCAACATCAGAGATACATTCGAAGTTTTCTCACGAAATCTGATGCGTCCCAAATGGCTAAAAGTTTTGCGTACGAAGAAACGTATCGGCTTTGGAGTTTGCCGACACATCAGTACCAATTTATTCACTCAATCGACCCACATCTTAGATCAAGACTCTCACCCAGAATTCCTCGACAACTCGAAACACTTTATCACCGACTTCGTCTGAATGCTGCATATACAAATGGCCTGCGATACCATTTTGGACTTATGAACAGTCCGCATTGTGACAACTGTGCTTCGATAGAAACTGTGGAACATATATCCTGCTTGAGTGCCCTGCGTATGCTAACGAGCGTGCGTACTATGAACATTGCATGCAGAAGCTCTGCCCAGTGCCCCTAACAATGGACAAAGTTTTAGGCCCCTTAGCCTGCTTCAGGCAACAGAGACTTGCAATGAACTTTCTTTTTACATATTTAAAAGACATTGGACATCTCGATAAGCTCTAAATTCACTAACAGGTTACCTTCATGCATTCTTCTTGCAGTGAACTTCGTCAGCCCATTCGTCGGACTATGCACTCCATCATTCCATAGGTTACATCAATACTCGCCACTGCATCCTTAGTACCCATTTCATGGCTGCATTTTATCTTCGTTTTTTTTCCACCTCTTCCACGCTGCTCTCCTTCAGTCTTTATCTCCCAAATCTCCCAGCGATATTGAAACGCCGGCTAAATTCTCTGTTTCTTCAATAAAGAGTCTCTTTCTCTCTCTCTCTCACTCACAGTATAACGTATTCCACTCCAGAAGTCACCATCTACGCACACATTCAATCACAGTAGAACATATTTCGTTTCTGCTTTCACCATTTAGAAACAAGATCCGTGTCCTGCAGAAATGTTAAAAGAACGCGTGCAGCCTCCCTTCTGTATGTTTCGTTTCCACTCGGGCAGACAATGTCCTGAATTTTACTGTGACGGGTTCCTGTCTTCTTGAAGGAAGCGAAAATCACAAACCTTTCCACGTTGTACTCTGTGCAGTACATATTGTAATGTTCGATATTCCCGCACACACCACATAAAGAACAGAGCGGAGACGATGCTATGCCCGTCTTATGCAACACACTCTCGCGCAGTTCATTGCATATCATCGCCTTCATGAACTTCGATCTGTGCTCATAAGCTTCCGCACGTACTGTTCGTTTCACTAAGTGAAAACCATAAATTTTTATTTTTCAAACGTTCGGGCTTCGTTAATGCGGGTTGCACATGAATGCACCAGGCTGAACGTTCAACACAAATTTATCCTCTGAAGTTGAGTTGAGACGCTCAATGCTACAGGTGGGGTTAGCCTTGCTTTATCTACCGGCAATTGCTCCACCGTAGCGTATCTTCTATATTAATAATGTCCTAAAACCTGTCGCACCTACCACGCTATGCGCACAGTCTCTTATAATAGCACACATTCTCTCCCGTAGTCACCATCTATGAACACAATCAATCTACACAGTTTACATCACAGCCCACCCCAGAAGTCACCATCTATGCACATATTCAGTTACAGTAGAACATAGGCCATTGTAGTGCCACAACCCATACACACATTCACTCACAGTATAACGTAGTCCACTCCAGAAGTCACCATCTACGCGCACATTCAATCACAGTAGACCATAGTCCGTTCCTGCTGTCACCATTTTGAAACAAGCTCCGTGTCCTGCAGAAGTGTTAAAAGAACGCGTGCAGCCTCCCTTCTGCATGTCTGGTTTCCGCTCGGGTAGACAATGTCCGGAACTGTACTGCGACGGGTTCCTGTCTTCTTGAAGGAAGCAAAAATCACATACTTTTCCGCGTGGTACTCTCGGCACTACATAATATAATGTTAGATATCCCCGCGCACACCACATAAAGAACAGAGCGGAGACTATGCTATGCCCGTCTTAAGCATCCAAGCAGGAGTACGAGCAGAGCCCGTAGTAGAGTCGTCTGGGATCTTCTCAGTCCGTTGGTCACACATGGCTTGTAGGGCGTACTACACAGGGTACTGAAACGATCGGGCACCGTTTTCCTGTAGAGACTTTTCCCATCTTGAGATACTTTTTTGATGGACTCCTTGAGAGAGCTATTGCGGCGAGATTGTCTGCAACATCATTACCGCTGACTCCTATGTAAGAGGGCACCCATTGGAAATATAGAGTAAAGCCTCTGCTGTGCAGATTCTGCACCCAGCGCAGAGAGCTTATAGACAAGACATCAGTAGGGAATCCGCGCTCTAACCTCTGAAGGGCAGATTTTGAATTAGGATGACAACAGGCTGAGCCGGACCAGACCCTAACTTCCGTAAAGCCGCCTCAATAGCAACACTTTCAGCCGTTGTGGAGGATACGACAGCAGTAAAGCGTACGTACAACTTACAGTCCAAAGAATGAATGTAAAAAGCCGCTGCGCTAGCTTATTTGACCTTGTGCACAGAACCATCCGTGAAAATTTGAAGATGGCGGGCATACTCTGTTTCCAAATGTTCAAGTACAAGTGAACGCGTTGCTGCTAAAGGAGAGCTGCGCTTTGCGCTCACATGGGGAATTGTGACCTTACAGTCGAGGGTCGGAAAAGACCAGGGGGGTTGCATTTGCAGGTAGCGTCTCGAGATCATTTGCTTGAAAGATAATAACGCTGCAACATCGACGGTCCTCTTTAATCAGTTTTTCGTAAGAAACGATTGCAACTGGTTTTTTGGGCATGCTAGGTTGTTTCCAAATGCGTGCTCTTTTCAGTCACCCACGGTATATGCAGCGGATAAAAAAAAAATTTCTTGCAGCTTCTTGGGGCTCCGATGCATAACAGCCGATGAGGGGCATGGTTACTTCGCACTAATGAGTACAGCCTAGCAGACGACGCTTATTCCAACACCACGAAGTCTGGGCATGCCCTTGCCTCGCACGCGTTGTCCTCACCTCCTTCCTGCGCGAAAGAGCCGCGCAGTCGACGTAAGCGCGTTCATGTTAAAATATTGGAATAGTGTGCAGAGCTCTCTTTGAAGGGGGCAGATATACCAGTGGTGACGAAGACCAAAAAACAGATATTACCTGTTAGCCCATAGAATCATAAAAAATAATTTGGTATACCTAAGTTATTACCTGTTGCACCGACGAAATTACAGAGATTTACCTCTAAGTAAGGGATAAGCATGTCGTTTTTATTCTGCTTTCGGAAGCGATTATCCTCGGAGGTTTGGCTCAACAATTCTTCACTATCACTAGAAACTTGAGAAAGGAGGACGTTTTTGGCGCTTGCTCAGTGGCTCTCACAGATACACGTCGCTTCCTGCTGAAAGTGCGCCTTGACTAACTCTATGCAGTCTGCGTTACAGTGCCCGCAACTGGCCACTGTTTCAACTCATACCGGACAAGGAGTGGCTTCACATGTGCTCTTTGCAGTGACGTGTACTGGTTTGTAGGCGCTGCTAGCTCAGCGCGTGCCGAAGATCTGTTTTATATTTTTAAAAACATAAGCGGAGCGGCTCTTGCTATTGGCCAGGTAGTAATCTCATACTGCAACCGTGATACTAGCTGCAAAATTCAAAAGCCTCTCAGATACATTGCAAAAAAAGCTCATATATCGACAAGAAAAAAACCGGCAAAGAATGTGTGCACAACGTGCCATGGCAATTTATAGCTCACGTTCGCCAATAAAGGGAACATCACTTTTTATTCTCTCATAAAATTCAATATGAACAAAATTGCCCGCAATACACAACTTAGCACGACTCCTTTCCTAGAGTCGCTACGTTACTGAGGATGCCTCTCTGGACGAGTGGTGCATTACTACTTCATTTCATCATAACGTGGTGACAACTGCGAAATTTCGTACTGTGACACTCTGCAATCTCCTCGAAAGGGTGAAACTGTGGAAGGATATTCGAATTTTTGCCCTCTTTACAGAAGGCGCATTGTGTTTCCGTCTTATTTTGGAAGACTGCAAAAATCAGCCAGAGAGGCCAAATAGCGTCACTTAAGCCGACGTAGTTACCGCCGCCTGGCAGAACTGCGTGCCTCACAGCTGACGAAATTAGTTAATGCTCTACAGCAGAAGACGTGGCTTCTGAAACAACCTGAGATGCCGGCCCTGGATCGCCTACACCAGATGGTAGAGCAAATAAAATACCAAAGAAATTGGCTCTGGTTTAGCTCTGGTTAAACTTGGAGTGACGCGAGAGATAAATCTGCCTGGCTACGCTCCTCCATAAGCTTAAGGCTGTCCGTTTCGCTATCCTTGACGAACCACGTGACCAACCACGTGGCTGATCTTGTTACCAACCATGTGACCAGCCACGCCGCCACTACGGAGCTCAAGGGGTGCGACGCAGCTCGAGGGGTGCCACGCTAAATGCTCGAAATGCTAGCGTTGTATAGCTATCACTACAATATAAATTTGTGCGAATACGCTGCTCGCACAAGCAAGCGCGCAGTTTTCACAAATTCGGAACTATATTACAAACGACATGGCTCTGGAGTGTCGTCTTGTAACCACCAATATTTGTTTTGGTTTGGTTTACAGGTGTTTGACGTCCCAAAGCAACTCAGGCTATGACAGACGGCGTAGTGAAGGACGCCGGAAATTTCGACCGCCTGGGATTCTTTAACGTGCACTGACATTGAACAGTTCACTTGCCTCTAGAATTTCGATTCCATCGCAATTCGACCGGCCGCTGCGGCCGGGATCGAACCCGCGTCTTTAGTGCCGGCAGCCGAGCGCCATAACCACTCAGCCACCGGGGCGGCTTAACAACAATATTTATTATCTGTAGTGGTAAAGAACTCAAGCTGCCAATTTTTAGCCTTGCGCTCGGTCATGAAGGCGACAGCCTGCTGGTAGAAGAGGACGCTTTCTGCCACGCGCTCTGGTTAATGGGGATTTAATGTCTCAAAGCGACTCAGGTTATCAGGGACGAGGTAGTCAAGGGCTTCGGAAATTTCGTTAACGACCACTTATGTCGCACACTACACGAGCCTATAGAATTTCGCCTCCATCAAAATTTCACTGCCGCTGCAGGGATCGAGCCCGCGTCTTTTGGGCCAACAACCGAGCGCCATAAACAATGAGCCACAGCGGCAGTTATCACGCGCTCTTCTGAATGCAGCTGGCAGCAGGATTCTTAGTGTTCGCACCGCGATTCTGGAACGTTCAGATGAGTCAAATGGGCAAATGTGTTAGCAACTGTCTCCTGAGTTATGCGCTCGTCGTACCCGTTGAGAAATACACAGCGTAATCAGTGTTACACGCCGCAGTTCATGTTATGCATAGCGTTTTAATGAGCATGCTTCATCTCAAAATATCACTGCAGACATACCACGAAAGATCAAAGAACTGTTCACCATAGTGATTGATGCATAAGGTTGTTTTTCAACAAGTGTTTATTGCAGTAATGTCGATAGGCAGCGAAAATAGTTATTCGATAGGCAGTGAAAATAGTTATTCAAATTTTCTGTACGTAAGGCCATGTGCTGTCATCAGTTGTTCCTTCGCACTTCGACAGATATAAATACTGCGTGGAAGTTCTTTCGGTCTTTGCGCGCAGGGAGTGAAACCGTCGTGAGGGGTAACATATTCACTGTTTTTATAAACGCAGATCAGGACATTTTTTTGCAGGTCGCAGGGGAAATAGAAATGGAATCTCCAATTCCGGTACAACTTGTGGTTCCAGCATTTTACTCATGTTATAGATCACAGCTGATGTCGTTGCCCCGGATTCTCTTCTTCCCAACGCTTTCATCTATAGCATGTGCAGGATCATAATTGTGGCTAGACAGCTTCACATTACAGCCACCATCTTTTTTATGGCCTCGCGTGATGCCAATGCACAGTCGTCCTATTCAGAAGAACATAGCGGATAATCATTATCTGCCGCAAAATATTCCGAGACCCTGGACCAACACGCGCCATGGCATTACGCATATTGCAGCTGCAAATGTATACATTAGCGCAGAAGTACTTGTATTTGGGCGTGTTGGTTCATATCTTTTCAGGAGGACACAGGGGCGCAACAAAAACACACGGACATAGAAGTAATGTCCGTGTGTTTTTGTTGCGCCCCTGTGTCCTCCTGAAAAAAATATACATTAGCGCTCGAGTAATCATAATAGAGAGCTGCGTGCACAAAAGTAATTTTCCCTTCTTTGCTTAGGCAGCGTGATAAAGACTGCAGCAGTGCATGTACTGCTTTCGGTCTAACGTAAATAATGAATTATTGTTTTTACACTATGGTTTGTTACAGTGCACAGTGAAATAAATAATTGAGGCTCCTCAACATTCAATATGCGGGCTCATAGGCAGACTTTTGTTTTATTTCTACTTGCCTTTCATAATATTCTGCCGTGGTGAGTAGCCTTCTTTCTTTAAAAAATTTTTGCACTGTGCTACAAGGAGAACACAGTTTATAAAGTTTTTAAAAAGTTAATTAGTAATAGACTACTCCTTTGTAGCTGCGTTTTATGCGAAGGGGAGGAATTATTTGCAAGTAAGTTTTTTTATACTCTCCAGGTAATTGTTATCTATCTCTGGTAAACTTCTTTATTACTAGACTTATGTTATGCTTTCATGCGGGAAAGCTGGAGCATGTAATTTTCCAGCTTGTTCCTACACTGTCTGAAACTTGTACTAAGCTCCTACTAAAATATAAGCGCGGTGGTATTTTTCGTTAAAACAGCGCTGATCTGAAATCGGAGCGCACGACGAGTGACGGAAATAGCAACCTTGCTGTGCATTTATGAATGACGCTTCCTAACGTAACCACTTTCTAGCACATTCGTTTTCTGACGTTTTGATTCCGTTCATTCGCTGTCCGTCATCTTTTCTGTCATGTTACATGTGTTCAAACAGTGAAATGAACCAAGTGGCTGAACAGAAAGCATAACTGAGCTCTCGTCGCATGTCTTGTATAATGGAGGTTCGCAGATTATCCAAGTTACCTTGTGTTTCAATCTATTGTAATTGTTTTTAGAACAAAGTTATGCTTTCACTCAGGCTTCCTTGCACACGAATGAACAAGCAACATCCTTACTTACACACGAAAAAAAAATAAAACAAGCCGCACTTCAGCAAAGAAAAGGAGTTATGCTTGTAAATGCGAGAGCATCAGATAGGTCACCGGCACGAATCCTAGATTTCGTCCAAGAATTGCTGTTACAAAACTCGCAAGTAACTGAAACTATGTGATGTCTTCGAGCAGCTGGAATATACTAAATGTTAGCCAGTGAAGTTCAGTAATAGCGGCTCCAACTACAACAGTTTCAAAGAAATGGTACATTATAACAGTAAAATTGGGAAACAATTGAAATATAATTCAAACAGAGGAATTATAGAATAGGAATAGAACTGCTAATAGATTTGAAATGCCTTGGGTTACTCGCCAATGAGTTCCTTAAGTGCCCCTGGTAATTGTTGTTTTGCAATCACTCGTTATGATCCTCTTGTAACGGAACCTTTACAATGTTCTGTTGCTAGGGCAGCAAATTTACATAAAATCTCGAAGCGCTTTTTTCGGCAGCAGTGCACATTAAAAATTGTGCTTTCGTCTGCTGCAAAACTGAGGATTGCTTGTTTCGCTATATTTTTGCATGCATTCATTATTCTTTGGTATAGATGCTCGTTTGGCTTTTGAATAGCCCAAAAGAAAGAAATCAAGAGGCGACTAATTCGGAGGGCGTGTAGGAGAGAACATTGCCGCTTTGGGCCCGAAGCAATAAAAAGCAAAGTTCTGGCCTAGCCAGACACTATTGCTTGATGAAAAGCGCGGAGGTGCTTTATGATGTTGACAACTACTCTGTCGCAAGTTCTTCAGGGAAACTCAGAAATCTGCAACTCAGAAATTTCTGCTTTGAGTCATGAATTCATAGGAGTCATTCTAGCACTTCTGGCAGAGTGGTGTAGCGGTTAAGGTATGAGCCACTGCCCTACGATAGTGAGTCCTGCCTTATGTGGGGCTTCCGAGCCCCGGTTGGTCTTCCCGGGCAACCATTCGTGACAAATGATTATTTGATCTGTCACCAGCCATGGTGAGCAATATATATGCACGCATTAGCAGACAAGGTAGAGCAAATGAGGGGCTAGTTTTTGACAAACATAGGAAGGACGCCAACAGCTACCGAAACCAAGGTGCATAAGGGAATGTTTTTTTATTTGTAGCGCTGGTTACTGGGAGAATAATACTTCGATTAATCTCTCGCTTTAAAGAAAACTACTTATAAAAGCAGAAAAAACAACCATGCCGCCGGTGGGATCCGAATTCACGACCTTCGAATATCGCGTCCGGTGCTCTCCCAACTGAGCTATGGGGATGGCTGTCCAATCTGCTGCTGTTTATTACCGCTAAGCGAACCTTGAGAGTGTTCACAAGCGACACCCTCATACTCAGCACATCCTGTGTTACTGCGAGTGTGACGTGGAAAGTCTTCTTTTCCTTATATATATATATATATATATATATATATATATATATATATATATATATATATATATATATATATATATATATATATATATATATATATATATATATATATATATATATATATATATATATATATATATATAATCGAAATAGGGTGGGCCCACGGTGGAAAAAGTAAGAATCTTTATTCTAACGTTTCGACAAGGGTCTGGCCTTCGTCAGAGTATATGGTACAGGCGAAAGACACAGCTTTTATAAGTACACGCACGTGGTGATGGAAACATTCCGATTGGCAGATAGCAGCGGCAAACATCTCAGTGTGAGTGGGCAGTGAGAGAAAAAGTTAGTAAGCGCAGTCAAATATGATTAAGGAATCATGAAGGATCATTGCAATCAGATCTTTCCGAAAGAATTGGTCGTGTGCTCTAATTCACCAGAAAAGGCGAACAACAAAAAAAGAAGAAAAATCAGATAGATGAAAACACAGGTGAAAATTATTGTTTATACATCGTCTCATGTGAAAAACTATGGGGTATGGTGCTCAGATGTGATATCATTTCAGCGATAGAAGCAAAGGGCGCAAAACAGTGGGGAAAAAAATGAGGAAAAAATGATCAGCGTAAATGAAACATGGCATAATGCGGTTATGACGCAAGGCAAGTCAGCTTTCCAACATTTTCATTCATACCGCAAGAGACACTATTGGACTTGTGTATAAGAAAGGATTCGCGAACGTCGCGTTCATGGTGGGGCTTGAAGTCCTGATTCCAGTAAAGTTACTTGAATTTTTCAAAAGGGTGCTTAGTATCGTTCACGTTTTTAGAGATAGGAAGGAGAGACAGTGTCTTGCAATGAGCTTTATGATTATTGAAACGATATCAGAACGAGTTTCTGTTTGGCCAATATACTGAATCTTCGAGATTGAACATTCAAGCATGTAGATTACGTTGCATGTATCACATGGATAGTTACCTCGAATTTTCGCAATAAAGTCTGATGCTGTGCTGGAAGCAATTGCTGATGTCGTCATCTGCGCGCAGACTTTGCAACGCGATTTTTTGCATGGGTGACAGCCGATTGGCACACTTGCGCTTGTTTTCGAAGAAGTGAGAATTTCACTGAGGTTTTTGCCACGGCGGTATACAACACGGGGCGCTTGCTGAAATATGTGCTTGAGTCCATCACTTTGCATAAAGATGACATGGTGTTTTTTCAAAGTGCCCGCGACGTTTGGAATCGATGCCGAGTGAGTAAGCACCAGGTTGATTTGTGATTGACTAGATGGCTGGATTTCTGCTCTGAGGAGTGGCTCGCTGTCAAGAAGGCCTGCGCGTTCTACAGCATCGTTTATTAGTCGCGCTGGGTATTTCCGCTTAATCAGGGCGTCTCGGAGGTTGGTACAGTTTCTTTCGAAGTCGCGATCGTCAGAACATATCCGTCTAAAGCGGACGGCTTGTCCATGTGGGATGCTAGTCTTCCAGTGTTTAAGATGGCTGCTTTCAAAGTGTAAGTATTGAGGTCTGTCGCTAGGTTTCCGGTATACATCCGCGATAAGTTTGCCATTCTTTATTGATACTGTCAAATCTAGAAAGCTAATTGTGGTTGGCGAGTAAGAATGAGAAAGTAATGGCCTCATGCGCGTTATTAAAACTAGATATTAATGATAGAAGTTCTGCTACACCATGCTGCCAAATGAGAAAAATGTCGTCAATGAATCGCTTATAGTAGAAGTTTCTAATGGTTGTGTAGCAAGAAACTGGTCTTATAATGAACCCATAAATATGTTGGAATAGTTAGGACCAATCCGCGTACCCATTGATGTTTCGTTTATCTGAACATAGTGTCTGCTATCAAATTCGAATTTGTTAAGTTCTAGTACTAATTTCAAAAGTATAGCTAGCGTGGGGCCATCAACATTAGAACCTAAGTTTTATTTCTCAAAAAACTGCACAACTGACCGGATGCCATCGGAGTTAGGAATGTTGGTATAGAGGTACGCAACATCAAGGGTTACAACCAAGGCACCCTGGGGGATGTTTAGTTCGGCAATGTCGGATAGGAAATGTCCTGTGGCCCGAATGAAGGACTGAAATGTAGCAGGAAGTTTACTGATGAGGGTGTCAACGTAGCTTGACAGCCTTTCAGTTACGGTTCCTATTCCGGAAATGATTGGTCGGCCAGGGTTGTTACGTTTCTGAATTTTGGGCAGTAAGCAAAATCTGCCAGCAACAGGGCTGAGTGGAATTATTGAATTGACTGTACTTTTGTCTACTTTATTACCCAGAACGAGATCGCATAGCATCTCTTTCAGAACAATTTTAAACTTGGCAGTAGGATCGCAGTCTAGGAGACGGTAAACTGAGCTATCTGTGAGCTGCCTTTCGGCTTCAGCAACATAATCAGTTTTGTTCATCACTAACGATGCCACCGCCTTTGTCTGCGGGCTTTATAACAATCTCAGTTTGAGACGGTAGTTTTTTTATTGTTGCAGTTTCTTTTCCAGAAAGGTTGCGGCGAAAGTTCCTTTAGTATAATACTACCTAATACTTAATAACAATACTTAGATTAATCTACCGCTTAAAGAAAGTTACTTATAAAGCAGCAGAAAAAACAACCATGCCACCGGTGGGATCCGAACCCACGACCTCCGAATGTCGCGTCAGGTTTTTTCTGCTGCTTTATAAGTAACTTTCTTTAAGCGATAGATTAATCTAAGTATTATTATCCCCCTGGTTAGCACTGCACATTAAAAAAAATAAAAAGAAACATTCCCCTGTGCACCTTGGTTTCGGTGACTGTTGGCTCCATTCATAAGTTTGTCAAAACGAGTCTCTCAATTCCTTTACCTTGTCTGCTAATTGCTTAACGAGGGCCTCGGTTCTGGCAGTCTTGTTGCCAAAGGTAGTATAAGAGGGCTCTCGCACAGTTTCCGCTCTCGCCTTTAGATGACGTTCCACGTCACACTCGCGGTAATACAGGACGTGCTACGTCCGCCGCTATGGACGAGGGTGGCGCTGGTGAACACTCTCAAGGTTCGCTTACAC